>JAZHYW010002144.1:0-14564 GCA_037355805.1 Ixodes ricinus
TTAGGAGCAAAATTTCTTCACTAACCATAACCGGAACGTAACCGATATTTCAATTCCTCATAAACCAATCGGAATCGATATGTTAAATCGGTTTGCCAGAAGTTCTATAAAAAAAAAAATTGAAACATCGAGGTTGATTTTTGAACTGCCATGGGCATTTGCAGGCGCTGTTGCGTTTCGGAGGTGACGATCTCAGGGGCGGAACCAGGTGTCGGGGCTGTGGCTCGCTGATCGCATAGCCCCGAGAAAACAGACCTGGAGTGGGATTACTGAAGTAGAGCTTTTATGTGCAGTGAAAATACAGGTAGCGTGGTCGACTGCTTAATCGGTGTCTTTGGGCACCCGGAGCCCACGTTATATAGCACTCTAGGGCGGGAAGGCCCCTGAGAGAGAGGAACCTTCCCCGGAGTTCGAGGGTTCAGGTGGTGTTCGAAGTGCGGGGCGGCCGATGCAATTTCCCGGTGTTCTTTCAGCGAGGGGCACATTTCGCAACCGGTCGACGTTCTTGCCGCGTTCCAGGTGTCTGATGCAAGATGTCGACGCTCTTGCCGCTCGAACTGAACCACAACACCGACAAACCCAAACACACACGCAAGCCGGTGTTTCTCCTTGAGAGGGCTGGCGGTTCCAGATCGTCACGTGGCTTCCGGAAGACGTTCTTTTTGTGTTTAGAGCCCTCAACGAAGGCCACCACCAGCCCGTTGTCTCAAGAGCTGGTCTCCAGGATCTAAGCGTGACTCTGTCTAGGGTCGTTGGCCCGCCCCGGAGCCCAACACGACAAGAGCTTTGCTGCAGTTGGCGACAGGTGAATGCCAACTGCAGGACAGAGCCAAGGAAGGCCGTCGTAACAGCGCGCACGATGACAGCCAGTGATGCGTTTCGTTAAAAATTCAAGTGAAGGGTGAATTTTAACTGCCAGATTAACCAGACATTCAGGTTTGGTGGAAGTGCAAGTCACACATTAGGTCATACGGGTCGATTCTATGCCAAGCTGGTTTTGTCTACAGTATTCTTTCGGGCAGTGGTTCTCAACCACCAATGTTTCGCGGACCCCTTTAGGATTGGCGGAGTTTATGGAGGACCCCGTACCTGGTGAGCGGAAGGGAAAGGTAATGGGTAAATACAATATTGATTTAATAAAAGGATATAACTAAGGGCTAGTAGACCTTTGTTACTGACACACACATGAGAAAACTCGCCCAAAAACTGAAACAGTTTTTCTCGACCTGAGAAAAGACAACTTTTATTGCCGGGTTTTGACTGATGAGGCAGGGCTTCGCGGACCCCCGTTTGAGAACCACTGCTTTAGGGTATAAACTTGGAGTTAGAATTCTGAGATGTTCGACCAACTTTGTCCTCACAACTGTCAAGAGTCTTGACGTGAAAAATTAAGGATCGTTAAAGTTGTTGCAGGCCTGATGAAGAATTAAATCTGGCACTCAATCTCACCCTTAAAAAAATGAAAAGAAAAAGTTATGGGAAAAAGTAATAAAAATAATCAGAACTAAGCTTTAACGTATTTTCGTTATTACTAATAAAGACAATGATTGAGCTTTCTTATTTGTTGAAGAACGTCGTGGGTGTACTATTTACACATTTAAACAAATATTATTATAATGACTTTCATATAATTTTTTAACAGCGTTGAACCGCCAATCCAATTCACACGTTAAGTAGGACAGAACAGCGTACTGCTTTCCTAAATGTTAACGTATGCAAAACAGCGCTGGACACATAGAAAGAACTGTGTATTGCACGGGTGAAGAGACGGAAATGGTCCCAGACAAATGGTCCCGGACAAAAATGGTCCCGGACAAAATGGTCCTTAAGGGGCACTCAAGCAGTTTTTGGAGAAGCTACTTTTTGGTGCGATGGCGTTAAGGAAGTGTCAGTGAATGAGTATCTTCAGTTTTAGAAGGCAGAACTGCCTATTAATCACGCAGGAATAAAATACGTGCGGACTCTTTTCTGTACTTGCGAGGACCAATGAAATTATCGTATGTTTGAAAATTTTGGTGGCCTTTGTAAAGTTTCGCTAAAGAAACAATTTTCAGTTCATTTAAATATGTTGTGCATGATAATTTCACAAGACGTAAAATATTTCTAGTTTAGAATACGCGATACTGCAATTATCGTTTCACAAACAAGGGACTACGTTTTCTCCTTGCCTTCCTCCGCGGGGGTGAATTTCCCGTTCCCCCGGGATGCGCGGAAGCGCACGTATCTGCGCGCGTTGCAGGCCGGTCGTGCCGGTCGCGGGCCGGCCAGGCCGGCTCCTTCCATCCGCAAACATGGCGTCGGTGGTGATCGTCGACGTGGACGGCGTGGTGAAAGTCTCATCGTTCCGCGTAAAAGCGCTATCCTTGACTGTGAATTTTCGTCGTGTGTCGCTATGATAACCCAGCACGTACTAGAAGGGAAGATCCACCTACTCGTGCGGCGATGTCGTGGCGGCACTCTCAAGACAGCAGAAACGCCCGTGCCGTCGTGTTTGTTTACTTCGACTACAGTGGTGCTTTCTAAGCATTTGTGTCCTCGAACATCGCCCGGATTTCTTATTTGGCGCATTTCATGCGTGTGCTCAAGTTCAAGGTATTACTGGCGCGTACCGTATAAAGGATGCGAATTTTCACGCGTTTTCATCGCCGGAGAAAAGTGATTAGTGTTAGCAATCCTGAACGCTCGCAACGTCTATCTGATCACGAAATCACATTTCTACGTTGCTGTATCGCTGCTAAGATTACATTGTCTTTTATAATCGTAGAAAAGGCGTGTGGCGATATTTGTACTATTGCAATGTCGTGTATTAGAGTCGTGATCGTCCAAGACAGCGTACTGCATCTTTTTATTTTCTTTTTTCATCCACTGTACCCTGCAAGCCTATCAAGAAAAAATAATAATAAAGCTTTAGGCTATAGAAAACTGTCTGTCTATATTCTGTTACGGCATTGAGTAGCAGTGCGTCCCCTTTTTAGAGGGGCCGCTGAAACAGCTGACGGCGGTGTATAGAAGCGGTCGCCGTGCTGACGACCCGCTGCGCTTGTTGTAGTGGTTGCAGGTGTGTGACGCGCGGCGCAGAACGGTCGTTCCGGTCGCTCCGGTTGCAACGGACGCAGTCGTAGGTACGCGCTCGTTGCGCATGTCTGAACCAGCCTTCCCCCGTCCTCCCCGAGGCGAAAGTCAACGTGGCGACATCGTTTGACATCACGTACCAGAGGTAACGCTGCGATGTCAAACGTTGGTTTGGTTACGACTTGCCCCAACCGCATATCGAAGAACGCCCGAAAAGGTCTGCGTTTCGTCGTCCTCGGAACCCGAACATGACTCCGAAGCGCTGCTAACGTCCACATCGCACGTCGGAGTGGCGTCATAGGAAATCATCCCCAGGTCCTGTGGCTGTCCGCCGAAGAATAGACCCTTTCCGAAATTCAGTCTGGCCACTTCAATAGCTATCATCACCGTCATCTTGACGGTGCTCAAAAGTGCGGCTGGCCACATTGTACGAGGGAGACGCCGCCAACGCCGCCATGAGCATGTACGGCATCGCGAGTACGAGCTCTGCTGCTGCTGGCAGTCTAACAGTCTCGTGGACCCGACGTTTGTCGCCCATTTCAGACTTGTTAACAAATGAAAAAATTGACGAGTATTATGCCGCACGCAAGGCGAGTGACAGAAACCGACGGCGCAGTTACAAGTTTTTAACGGAAAGCTACCTGGAGCCAAGCTCGCTGGAAACAGCAACGTTGCCTCGGGGGTAAGTTCAACATTTGCGTATTTTTCGACAGTATGTAAACTGAGATTTATTTTTATTGAACGCAGCATGGACACGCTGGTCGTTGTGCGGGGAAAGTGCTTCAGAAGCCAGAAGAAAACCGGCAAACCATACTCCGTGACGGGCTCGGTTGCGGCGGACGGCACCGTTGAGGCCAGCAGTTGCGAGTGCGCGGCCAAAGAGAGCTTGTGTAACCACGCCTTCGCACTGCTGAGGCTGGTTGTGCTCCTGAAAGGGCAGGGCTATGAGGAGCCTCCCCCGAAGTAAGCTGCACGGAGCTTCCTCAGCAGTGGCGACGTCCTCGTGGCCCCCGGATCGCAGCCACCAGCGTCGACGACGTTGACTGGAGGCGCGTGCGGGAAGGCGGGCGCTCGACACCGATCGGCTCGCGGCTGTATGACGCACGGAAGCGTCCGAGGGACGCCGACGAAATGCAGCAGGCGGCGCGGGACCTGGGCAACAGCCTCTGCGCGCTCGGGGCCACACCTTTCGCTAAGCACCTGAGATGTGTACAGGTGTTGGGCACCGACTCTACCTTTGGTAGAGTCCCCGTGGGCAGCCCGCTCTCGTACCAGCACCCGGTGTCACCTCATGAGTTTGTGACCTATGTGAGCCCCAACATTGACCTGCACGCGAGGGACGCCTCGGCATCCAAGTCCCCCACAGTGCCACAACACTTCCACTCTTCAAGCATCTTCGACCCATCCACGAGAGGCCTGGCTGATGCCCAGTTGAGAATTCTTCAGGTATGATCGTCATGTCAAACATGTTCTTTATATATATATATATAGCTAATACAGGGTCGACTTGGTGTGTGGGAGAAGATTTATTTCCCTTGGCTATCTAGGATTCAAAAATACTCTTCATTGGTCTGGCACGTAACCACCTCCCCCTTTTACTACCTAGGAGCTTTCCTTGACACCGGAGCTGGCATCTCGGCTCGAAAAGAACAGTCGCCAGCAGTCGAAAAGTGCAGTCTGGAAGGCTGCCCGCAGAAACCGGCTGACGGCATCCGCATTTGGGAACGTAAAGACGCGGCAAACCTGGACAACCGACGGGCTGCGCAACTTGACGTCAGACAGGGACCTTTCTAAGGTCCGGGCAATCAAGTGAGTGGCAAACATGGGGGTGTGATGTTTCTTTCACTCACAGAGCTACTGTTATGCAGCAAACACCTGCTTTAGTCAGTAACTTGTGCTGTGAAAGGTAAACTGAGAGCCACTGCTGTGAGAGATAAAGTGAGAGACACCTTAGTGCAGGATAAGTTCAAGTGCTCGTTTCCATGAGTGGTCTTCTTTCCGCTGCCATTTGACCCGCGCAGCTCGAGAGTAGGCTGCACCATGCAGCTCATGGCACCACTGGTGCGCTCACGGTCAAGGCACAAGGCAGTTTTGTTTTATTTGGCTCCAAAATAATTTGAACATACCTCGATCCAACAGATAAGGTCGCGAGACACATTATGAGCAATGCGAAACGTGGAGCTCATACACCCATTGACACGTCTAGCAATGTGTACTGAACACACGCTATGGATATAGTCGGGAAATGCATCATGAGCATTGTGAGAAGTGTAGCCCAAAAACCCGACATGTCTTGCACCGCGTACCAAACACATTGTGCATTCTGTGTCACCAAACTCTCTGTAGGATCAAGGTATGTTTAAACTGTCTTATGCTGTCCTTACTTAACTCTGATGTCATGAAAACATGCTGTATAACATATTCTTCGCTTTTCTTTCCATTCAAGCATCGCCTACCTAGTGCCTATAAATTTTGAGAGGACACTATAAACACAGGTGACCTGGTGCTGTAAAGCCATACTTATGGGGGTTCTGAAACAATCTTGAGTGTCAGTCTCGCTGTGTTACTAAAAACTTAAAATTATTCTGATGGTAGCTGCCTTATGCTGGCCGCAGGAAGCTCTTGTGATTCCGCAACATAGAATATGGAATACAGTGTTTCGTGTGCATCTTTTCTCATCAATGCCAATATGGGGAGCTTAAAGGAATGGATAAAGGACACAGGCATGAGAACGCAAAGTTCTCTTGGCTGTCCTGGTTCCTTTGTCTTTCCGTTATTGTCCCTCTAGTGAGGCAGAGATCTTTATGTACAATTAGTGTTATGCTTTCTTTCAGAAACAGCTGGTACAACAGCCTATAAACATGCTCCAATATATTCTTAAACCTTTTTTGTTTGTTGACCGCCATCTTGTCGACTATTCTTATTATTAGCCTGTTCCCTCAACGTCTTCAGTATGGAAAACCTCCCATATTTTGCTATAGCAATAAGAGAAAAAGCTTTTGAGAAACTACATGAAACAAATGGCGAAGCTTGCTCAGTTTTTAAGATTCGAACAGGTATCGCTTGTACATTTTGACAGAAAGTTACGGGGGTTACTGCAATATTGTCTTCGAACAGCAGCGTCTCTTATACTCCGTTTACCCTTAAGCCGAGACTAGAAGCTCCGTTTTCAGTGCGAGCTTGTTGCCCTTGCTAACACAGCGTGACGAAAAGTTTCCAGGCCAGAGACATCTAAAGACTGTGTCATTCACTACATAGATTGGCCTGGTGACTCCAAGCATTTGGTCGCTTTCATTTGTTCAACAAAGCAAGCCTCACTTGGGCAGTGATTGGTTATAAATCATTGCGACCCAGCAACGCAAAAATGTGCTTCAACAGTGCTTGCACTTCACCATGCTCATAGACTCTTAGGTTCTTTTGCTTGCACAGCCATACAAAAAACGAGCGCCTTTTTGCCCACAATCTGTGAAGTGAAAGCGATAGCTGTTTTCAAACATCTGTGGCCAAGTTTTGTAGAGCAGCCAAAACATGGCCGCACGACAGATTGCTCCAAGGTCGCATATCTCTCTCCTGTCACCGTACCGTGTGCTAGATCCCTCCCACAACATGAGGAGAGACGAGACAGCTCCTCCGTACATATGACCATATCACCCAGTCTATCGCTGTGACCCATGGCAGTTAATTCATGATCCAAATCCACATATGCAGATTTTCACATTCCACGATGCTGCTAATTTTGATGATAGCGTTCCAGTTGTCATAAATATCTAGGAAAAATTATGATTGCTTGTTTGTGCTGTGTCACATCTGGCATGTTCTACAGTGGCTCGTATCTAACCTTGCTTACTCGATCAATGCTTCCTATTCAAAAGTACTCCTTTTATTTGCTGCAAAATATTTTCATATGTAGGGGTGTATATTAATATCTCGTCACTTTTACTATGCAGGCATGGCATCACCCATGAGCCAGATGCAGTGAAAGAATATGGGAAGGTGCTGCGTCGCCTCGGCCACGACATTCAGGTTTCTTGCTGCGGCCTCTTCGTGGACCCTGCATCGCCATGGCTAGGAGCCTCGCCAGACAGGGTCGTGTTTGATCCGACTGAAGCCGTCCCTCATGGGGTAGTGGAGGTGAAATGCCCCTACACCATGTGGCATGCCCCCTCCCCAGATGTAAAAGGTTTCTACATGGTAAAGGACTCTTGTGGGGTTTACAGGCTGAACCGTGAACATAACTATTATTTCCAACTTCTGGGACAAATGGCTCTGTCTGGCTTAAGCTGGGGAGACTTTGTAGTGTACACCAAGCATTTTTTGATTGTGGAAAGGATCCCATTTTGTCGGTCTGATTGGGTTATATGCAAGAAGGTCTTAGATAAGTTTTATTTTGAAACTTTGCTGCCTTACTTAGTGATGAGTAAAACCAGTACAAGCGTGTCTACTTGAGCTTGAATATGATTCCTGTCATCCTATCTGCTGTAGATGAGCCATTTAGCCAGTGCGGTACAACCACTAGCCTGGGGTCTTTAACATGCACCACGCAGTAGTGATATACGACCGCATGCCGGTATGATGCTCATTTAGATGGAAATGGGCAGGGGTGGGGATTTAACCCAGCGCATACCAGCTGGGAGCACATGGAGCGAAAGCTCGTGCTGCAGCTAGTTTTGCTTCCAACAGCTAGTTTTCTTGAGCGGACGTTAAATATTCATATTTATCTGAGAACTCTTGAGCACTTTACCTCATTTCAGAAGTCCTGCTAACTGTACCAATGCATGGCCTTAAAACATTTTGCACAAGATTTTGACCAAACCAAGCTTGAGCAGAACCATTTATGATCCCATGCTTTTAATAGCAGGGCACACTACTTGTTACATGGAGTACACGGGGGAGGGAGGGGGGGGATCGGTGGTCGAGTGGTCTAGCGCACACTAGGGATCCTGGGTTCAATCCCTACCCCTGTTTATTTCGATCTGGGTGAGCATCGTATCGGTATGCGGTCGTGTATCACTACTGCGTGGTGCACGTCAAAGACCCCAGGTTAGCGGTTGTACCGCGCTGGTTACATTGTTCATCTACAGCAAAGACAAGTCGCCCATTGAGGCAGACGAAGTTCAGGCTGTATAAACATATGAACACACCTTTTCTTTTTCTTCTGTACACTGGCACAGCTTGAGGGTCCCCAGAAAAATATTTAAAAAATGAACACTTATTCATATAGACTATGGCACACCCCGTCACGTGGTAGCAGTAACAAAAAATATCTAGGCAGAATGACTGTTTATAATGCCAGAATGCCAGCAGTGAGAATCAAGCTCAACATCTACTGCTCTCTTCTTCAGTACCCGCATTTACAAGATACTTCCAAGCGGCTGCTCAACATAGCGGCCTAAGACTATTTTTTCATCCTCTGTATGTTGTGTTAGGATAAGTCCTGTACACAGTTTTCACTTTTTAATGCTTGGTTTTTATTCCAAGCATTTTTGTGCAGATGAGAGTTACTGTATGACACTTTGAGATGTATAGTATGACACTCGTGAGTGCTGTCCTCTTATGCATTACCAGTCATTACTTTTTGGTATTTCACAAGAGCCTTATATTTGCTAGTTAGCTTGTTTTTGTTGTTTTGTCTTTGCTGAAAAGGGTACTTCTCCCCCCCGACTTTATGTTGCCCTCCCTGCCCTACGTTGTAACATTGCACTTACGCACAACAGGAAGTTCCCAGGACATGCATGGAACTTGATGTCTTTCGTTTATTTATCAAATGTCTGAAGAGTAGGAATTGCGCATTTACTGTGGCATGGGCGCAAGTTTGGTGTTTTACGGTATTTGTCAGAGCCCAGAATGCCGCCGCCGAAGTGGTTTCGTTCCAAAAATGGAATCCGTGTAGGCACACTAGGCGTGACATTTGATGTGCTTGAACACCTGCACCAATAGATTATTTCCTGAATCCTTCAAGTGTCCTTGTGCATGCTTAATGAATTATGAGAATATAGTTGCATCTATGGGCTGCTGTCCTGTCCGATCAGACATTTCCTCAAACTTTGACCTTTAGCATCAATGGGACTCTTTTTTCTTCTTGTTCCTGCGTTTTATTTTTTTGTGTCTGTTTTGTTCTGCACGTGTTATTTTCTCTTGCGACCGGAGAGGAGAGCAACCTGAGGATGGACTATGGCAATCACGCTTCGCTATAACAGGCGGGCCATAGTTTTCCGGTCTTCCCAAAGCCCACATGACAGGTATACTCAATGACACCCCACTCTCTAGAAGCTGTTCACTACGCAATGTTTGCAAGTGCATTTACTATGTTGGCACCGGCAGGACGAAAAAACCATTACCAGCTTTTTATAGTCAAGTGTGATTGCCATCATACCTACGTTTTTATGATCCTTCGAGCGTGCACAAATGCACCCTGGGGAATTAGCACTATTGTTTTTCTGGGCCCAGTTTTTAAATTGCAATGACTGGCTCTCCATGTGCTTCGTGGAAAAGTAGGCACGTTGGGCTTTTTCATGTACAGTGACCTATGTTTTGGAAACATTCAATCTTTTGTTACAGAATTTTTTTTTCATATAGCAACAGATTATTAACTTGCTTGTGGAAATGTAGGCATGTGGATCTTTTTCATATCCAAAAAATATGCCATCTCTCCAGCCATTAAAGAAGGGTTTCCGTAAATAAAGTGATAAAATGTAATGAGCCTGCCTTGTGCCTTGATGAAATGATTAGTACATGTTTTATAACAGTTTTATTTAGTTTTAACAGTGGAGTCATCTCTGAGTGACCAAATGATCACTTGCATTAGCTATAATCAGTGACAGGTCAAGAAAGCAGAAGACCCGAGCCGTTTGATAACACTTGAACATCTCGAGAACCAAATCATGATGGAAGGCTACGAGTACTTGCTTGAGGCAGAGCTTCTACTGCACTCTGAACCTGTCACCGACTTAGAGTAGCTTGTCTACACATGACAAAATGTAAGTAATACTCATGTTCCAGTTTTGGCACTTTTTATGCAGTTCACCAACGTACCACCATTGCAGAAAGTGGTATAAATACTGACACTTATTTTAAACTTTGTGCAATAAAACATGGTTTGATTTCCTGGAAACTACTAGCTTTACAAAAAATATGTAGAAGACAAGTTTCGCATACATATACTTTGCAAACATACATGAGAAGTGATGCAACCACAATAAAAAATAATGAAACCAGCCAGGTGTAACAGGAGCAGTGGTATGTTTTGCTTCCCATGCAGGAGGCATCTTTAGTACGACATCTCAATATACAAAACTATATAGACAACCTTTATGCGGATGAAGTAGGTAAATACATGCATGTTTGCCTCGTTATTATGAACATCTCGCACTATGGGTGCTTCTTTGGGGGAAAGTTGTTCATAATAACGAGACATCACCGTAATGCACAAGATAATGAGCTTGCGGCTCCATCTATTGCTGATTATGCCTTCCACATGAGGAGCGAAACATTTATTACACTGCTTCACCTACTCTGTCTCGGATTAATTATTTTTTACGTTAAATAGACTCGTCGCTGCAGCTTTTGATGAGGGGACTCTGGAAATTACTGAGAATGGCACAAACTGTCCACATCTCGCTGGCCACTGGAGCGATTGAAATAGAAATTGGCCTGTCGAAGATATGAAAGTTCTTAATCCGTTGAATACGGCGCTCTACGTGGATGCGTAGTGAAGCAATCGCTTCAGTCTCGTTTACTTCTTCACTTGTGAAGTGTCCTTTCCGAAGGAAAGGAGGGATGTTCAGCTTCACGTTGATTTTCTTTAGGTCGTCTTCAATCTTGAAACCCTTGTCTGCCATGATGGAATCTCCATCGTCGAAAGGAAGCTTGAGAAAGCCACTTTTCTCAACGCACTCCTTGTCGGAGATTGACCCCGTGTAGAGTTGGGAGACGAAGGTTACCGTTCCGTCTGGAGAAATCCCAATGAGCCCTTTAAAGGTATTTGTAGACTTGTAGCTTGAATATGTCGACGACTGGAGCACGAGCGAGCTTGAAGCCTCGCACTGGACCTCTGTAGCATCAAGGATGACGCGGGTGGATGAGTACTTCTCCTTGAAGGCTGGAGGCATGGCATCATCCACTTCTGCTCTGAGCAACCACAGATCGAGCTGTGCAAGATGGACATACATGTAGCTGATCCAAGTGATGCATACTTTTGAGACTGTGGCCATGGATACTCTGAAGCGATATGCAAGATCTTTCTCAAAAAGACCGAGACGAAGGCGGACAAGCAATAAAAATAGCTGCTCTTTTGACGACAAGATTGGATGCCTACCAGCATTTGTGGCCTTTCCACTATATGTTGTAGACCAGAATTTTATGTTTTCTCCATTTTCCCCGGGAGCCAAAAACTGCCAGAGCTTCATGAAGTCATTGTAGCTCAAGAGGCCAGTATAAAACTGGACATCGGCTGGACTGTCTTTAAAGCACTCAATAGAAAATTTTCTGCTTGCCCTTGCCTCTAGAGCATTGCATCGTGCCAATGCGAGCTCAAGTTCTCTTTGATTTTTGAAGAGAGCCTGCTTTGTTCTTTGGAGCTCTTTTTCTTGATCGTCAAACCTATTGCATTTAGCCAGGGCACTGCAAAGCTCTGACTGGGCCTTAGACAGGGCATCTTCAGCTTCTCTGAGTTGTTCCTTGTACCTCTTGAGGTCTAGCTCCAGATCTTGGACCAGCTTTGCCTGCGACTCGGTCTGTTTTTGTAGATTTTGGAGCTGATCCATGTGCATGAAATCAGTTGGACCACGTGCAGCAGTCTGGCATGCACACACGTCACTAGCGTTGTTGGCGACTGGGCCGATAGTTGCCTCTTCATTGACTGCGCTGTCTGTATCATAGGTTACATGACCTGTCAAGTCTTCCATGGGGATGCTGTTGACATTGAAGACTGCGTTGTTTGCATCCTCTTGACATGTGGATTCACCTGCAGTGTCTTCACTGGTCAGATCAGTGACTACGGCGCTTGCCTCCTCCTTACTTGCTGCTTCGCCTACTGCGTCTTCGCTGACCATCTTGAGGAGTGCTTCGCTCGTCACGTTGTCATCAGCAATGGAAATCCTTTGCACCACCGGCAGTGGTTGTCGTTCACAAGGTTTCTTTCTTGAAGGCTTCTTCGAGACGTTGAAGGCGAACACGCTGGGCACAGCTTGTTGTTTCAAGTAGCGGCGGTTACCAGCGACGTTGGGAAGGTAATCACTCTGTTGAAAGTGACCCGAGCAAAGCTTTGTATACTTCGTGATGGTGAAGTGTTTTCCTTCGTCCCGTCTTATCGCGATCACCCACTTTTTACGGACGACTGGATCGGATGGGAACGCAAAAAGAGACACCTGGAAAGAAGAGAATACACAAATTTGCAAGTTGTCATAATAAACGCCCAAATATTGTTGTGCTAGACATATCTTCAAGCAGCATCATGTCCATTTATCACTGAGTACGGACACTTCATTATTACATGCCAATTTCATTGAAGACCGTTTCATTGAATGCTACTTCACCGAAGCCGTTTTATAGAACACTGCCTAGTTGAGCGGTAGGAATTTTTAATCTAGGAAATAGTTGTAACACCGAAGGACATAGCAGTGTTATAATCATCATTATATGATTTATGAACTTTCTTTATTCCTTGAAGTGTGGAGCTCACAGTAAGAAACTATTTTCTCTATTCTATTTTTTTTTCATGGGAACCGAAGGCTTGTGCTGTTAATGTGGCTAGTATAAAAGAGGAACACCGACGACATTTTTTTTTAAACCTGTGATTATTGGGTGGGTGACGAAGTTTTGCCTCTCCAACTCCAAGAGTGCATCCTCGTCCTTGAAGCGTTATGTCTAGGGTTCCGTGTTTTCGGTGTTTATTTTTGAAGAAATTCGGCGGATGTTTTTCGGAGTTTATTTTTTATCGAAAATTCGGTGTTTATCGGTGCTTATTTTTTTAAGTTCCCAATTCTCCGAAATTCGGAGTTTAAATGTTACTGTATTCTTAATGTTATAAATAAATAGAATAATACTTAAACAAAAACGCATCAAAACGCTGAAAGCCACTTTAATCGCGAGAAATACTTACAGTGAGCACAGATCTACACTTCAAACAAAAGCACATATATTTACATACGGGGCCGTATGCTTGTATATATTACAACAAGCCTTACAGCTTGTTATAATAAATGCAAGCATACTTAACCAAGTTCGCATCACTCATGGCAGCGCGCTCCTTCCGACTGATGACCCTTAGCATAGAAAATGCTCGTTCGACATTAGCGCTGGAAACGGGTAAAGCTAAAAGTCTCAGCGCACAGCGTGAGAGAACTGGCCATTGGACAGCATGAAGTTTCCAAAATGACAGAGGATCAACAATGTTGGGGATTGCATAGCTCTGATAATTTCCGAAATCATCAATGAGTTGGCGCATGTCGTCAGTTTCAAGAAACACTAGCCTGAAAATGTGCTCATAGTTTTCAAACGGGCGGGGCAGCTCAAGCTTCACATTTGGATTCACAATTTGCACGTTGTACCAAAACGATTCGCTCGTGTACTTCAGTTCATCAGCAAGGTTCCTCTCGACTGTTTGGGACCACTTTCTAGTTACAGCAGCATAGTATTCATGAAGGTCTGCAATAGTTCTGGAGCGGTTACATTCATCAAGGAGGTCTAGCAGACTAGCGACATCAGATGTTAAGCTTGTCTCGGATGGGTCACGCCATTGACTGAGCAGTGCGCAGAAACGAACCCCTAGTATCGGATAAACCTCGTACACCAATGTGCTCTCTGCTTCAAGTTCCTTAATAATTGACAGCACAGCTGACGAGTTTGTCTTGAGAAACTTCAGCTTGATCAGTAAATCATGCACATCATCAGGGGATGAGACAAGAGCATTGAGCTTCTCGCACTTCTTCCCTTTAGCATCATCGCTTCTCAAAAATGACAGAATGGCACGCCAGTAGTCCAGGATGTCTTCGAGGGCTTCGTGAAAAGAAAACCACCGGGATGGGCTCACAGTCGAAAGGCACTTGATCTTCATTCCCATACTTGTGCACACCAGACCGAACTTACGGCGCAGCTCTCGGGACGACTTCAACAGGGCCGGAAAGTGCACGACGAAGTCGTGTACGACCACAAACGAGTCCGTCTTAAGTCCATCATCAAGAACGTTGTTGAGGAGGTGGCATGGATCTTTGAAGTGGAGTGCTTTGAACTCGGGGCTGGATAGTTGCAAATCCTTGTGAAGCTTCTGCATATAGGAGGCTGAATCAGAACACAACACAGCTACGTCGGCTAAGGTCTTTCCAACTTTCTGGAGAGAGGCTTGTATAAGCATGCCAACTGATACTGCGTTGCAACTGTTGGAGCAATTGCAAGTCTATCATCAAAGTCTTACAGCCAGGAAGATCGTCATCGTAGAACGTTGCTAGTACTGCTACTGCTGGACGACCGCGAATTTCTGGAGTTTCATCAACGGT
>JAZHYW010002145.1:0-11357 GCA_037355805.1 Ixodes ricinus
CATAGTGGCTAAAGCTCGGTGCACTTTTGGGCTTTGTGACATGGCTGTCGAAAATTCTGTGGCTTTTCAGGACTTTGCGCTTGTTCCTGCACAGTTGGAAGCACTGCGCATATGTGCGCACCATACCGAGTCCGCTCGACTTACCAGCTGGAGGATGTGCAACACCGTGCCATTTGGACACTGTTCACGCCCGTCCCCGACCGCTGACGTGATACGCTTCTATCACCAGAGACGTGGTTGCAGCATTCGAGAGTGGCAGACGGAAAAGCACCGCCACACTGCGACTCCTGTTAGTTCGCCAATTGCTGCACCTTGGACCGGTCGCTCAAAGGCTCCTACATCACCAGTGGTTCGACGCAGTAAACGGACTAGACATGCCTGTGTTTTTATATTCCAGAACAGTACAGCATCAAAACGCGAATTGTTGCCTCGGCTGCAGTTCGGGACTTTCTTCGAGGTCCCACTCGGCGTTCTAAGACCAGCCCTTTCCTGAAATTCGTGAAGAATGTGACCAATTTTATTGTCAGGTACTTTCTCGGCAGACCTCTGACTTAGCCCCGTCCACTGGTGGTATTTTGCCTTGTTGTTTGCTTTTCTTAACGTCCTGCTTGTCAACCTTAGGCGATTTAGCTGAAAGGCACACTGCGTATGGGTTTCTGCCATACCTGTCAGGCCTCGCACGTCAGTCGGGACACATGTCGTGCCAAATAAAAATTCACTATTGCTTTATGCATAGGTCACCTACAAGGTTTGGCGTGTTGCAACAAACAAGACAGACGAAACAAAAAATTAAGTGTGGCGATACGAACGAGGCCCTCTGTTCCTGCCCAGAATATTGAACAAGTAGCCCGCCTCAAAATTTGAAGATAACGCGGCAAGAATAGGAGATACGGCATCTGAGATCATCGCTTTACAGCTGCCATGCAACATGACGTCATTTCTTCAGATGTTTCAGCATTTTGGGGGTGGGCACTTGTGCGGAATGGGCAGATGCACTGGGTATTCTAACGTGAGATAAAAAAAGCGCTTCGTATGTCTCCAGCAGTTGCCGCCCTCTTAGCCGTCAGCTGCGGACTTAGGCATGTTGCGACCCAGTCTCTTCGGTGCAGCTTCCGGTAGTTTGGACATCAGGGCAGACGAGATTTTCGAGCTGTGGCGCGTTTTCGAATTGCAAAGTGGTTACGTAAATGATTCCGCGTCGCTGGAACGGTTGGCGGTGTGCTTCTGGGGGACGTGCTTTCCACCATCTACGTGCAACGAGTTTCGTGTTGGTCTTCAGTGAATTAAGGCGATGGCCGCACCTCTCTCAAAGGTCACACTGTGACCGAAGAAAACGCTGCTGCTGCTGAAGAAAAGGCTCGGCAAGGAGGATCCTCGAGCTGACTGATGGTGATATCGAAGGGTCGTGCTGAAGATTAGTTCCCCGAGCGTTTCGGCGATTCTTCTACGAGGACCTTTGTCTGACAAGCTTCATATCGCGGGCGCCACAGAATTCGACGGAGGCTCAAAACCAGGCAAGGGTGGAATGGCGCCAAGGAATGCCATGCCAGTGAGACCCCTTTCCGAAATTCAGTCTGGCCACTTCAATAGCTATCATCACCGTCATCTTGACGGTGCTCAAAAGTGCGGCTGGCCACATTGTACGAGGGAGACGCCGCCAACGCCGCCATGAGCATGTACGGCATCGCGAGTACGAGCTCTGCTGCTGCTGGCAGTCTAACAGTCTCGTGGACCCGACGTTTGTCGCCCATTTCAGACTTGTTAACAAATGAAAAAATTGACGAGTATTATGCCGCACGCAAGGCGAGTGACAGAAACCGACGGCGCAGTTACAAGTTTTTAACGGAAAGCTACCTGGAGCCAAGCTCGCTGGAAACAGCAACGTTGCCTCGGGGGTAAGTTCAACATTTGCGTATTTTTCGACAGTATGTAAACTGAGATTTATTTTTATTGAACGCAGCATGGACACGCTGGTCGTTGTGCGGGGAAAGTGCTTCAGAAGCCAGAAGAAAACCGGCAAACCATACTCCGTGACGGGCTCGGTTGCGGCGGACGGCACCGTTGAGGCCAGCAGTTGCGAGTGCGCGGCCAAAGAGAGCTTGTGTAACCACGCCTTCGCACTGCTGAGGCTGGTTGTGCTCCTGAAAGGGCAGGGCTATGAGGAGCCTCCCCGAAGTAAGCTGCACGGAGCTTCCTCAGCAGTGGCGACGTCCTCGTGGCCCCCGGATCGCAGCCACCAGCGTCGACGACGTTGACTGGAGGCGCGTGCGGGAAGGCGGGCGCTCGACACCGATCGGCTCGCGGCTGTATGACGCACGGAAGCGTCCGAGGGACGCCGACGAAATGCAGCAGGCGGCGCGGGACCTGGGCAACAGCCTCTGCGCGCTCGGGGCCACACCTTTCGCTAAGCACCTGAGATGTGTACAGGTGTTGGGCACCGACTCTACCTTTGGTAGAGTCCCCGTGGGCAGCCCGCTCTCGTACCAGCACCCGGTGTCACCTCATGAGTTTGTGACCTATGTGAGCCCCAACATTGACCTGCACGCGAGGGACGCCTCGGCATCCAAGTCCCCCACAGTGCCACAACACTTCCACTCTTCAAGCATCTTCGACCCATCCACGAGAGGCCTGGCTGATGCCCAGTTGAGAATTCTTCAGGTATGATCGTCATGTCAAACATGTTCTTTATATATATATATATATATATATATATATATATATATATATATATAGCTAATACAGGGTCGACTTGGTGTGTGGGAGAAGATTTATTTCCCTTGGCTATCTAGGATTCAAAAATACTCTTCATTGGTCTGGCACGTAACCACCTCCCCCTTTTACTACCTAGGAGCTTTCCTTGACACCGGAGCTGGCATCTCGGCTCGAAAAGAACAGTCGCCAGCAGTCGAAAAGTGCAGTCTGGAAGGCTGCCCGCAGAAACCGGCTGACGGCATCCGCATTTGGGAACGTAAAGACGCGGCAAACCTGGACAACCGACGGGCTGCGCAACTTGACGTCAGACAGGGACCTTTCTAAGGTCCGGGCAATCAAGTGAGTGGCAAACATGGGGGTGTGATGTTTCTTTCACTCACAGAGCTACTGTTATGCAGCAAACACCTGCTTTAGTCAGTAACTTGTGCTGTGAAAGGTAAACTGAGAGCCACTGCTGTGAGAGATAAAGTGAGAGACACCTTAGTGCAGGATAAGTTCAAGTGCTCGTTTCCATGAGTGGTCTTCTTTCCGCTGCCATTTGACCCGCGCAGCTCGAGAGTAGGCTGCACCATGCAGCTCATGGCACCACTGGTGCGCTCACGGTCAAGGCACAAGGCAGTTTTGTTTTATTTGGCTCCAAAATAATTTGAACATACCTCGATCCAACAGATAAGGTCGCGAGACACATTATGAGCAATGCGAAACGTGGAGCTCATACACCCATTGACACGTCTAGCAATGTGTACTGAACACACGCTATGGATATAGTCGGGAAATGCATCATGAGCATTGTGAGAAGTGTAGCCCAAAAACCCGACATGTCTTGCACCGCGTACCAAACACATTGTGCATTCTGTGTCACCAAACTCTCTGTAGGATCAAGGTATGTTTAAACTGTCTTATGCTGTCCTTACTTAACTCTGATGTCATGAAAACATGCTGTATAACATATTCTTCGCTTTTCTTTCCATTCAAGCATCGCCTACCTAGTGCCTATAAATTTTGAGAGGACACTATAAACACAGGTGACCTGGTGCTGTAAAGCCATACTTATGGGGGTTCTGAAACAATCTTGAGTGTCAGTCTCGCTGTGTTACTAAAAACTTAAAATTATTCTGATGGTAGCTGCCTTATGCTGGCCGCAGGAAGCTCTTGTGATTCCGCAACATAGAATATGGAATACAGTGTTTCGTGTGCATCTTTTCTCATCAATGCCAATATGGGGAGCTTAAAGGAATGGATAAAGGACACAGGCATGAGAACGCAAAGTTCTCTTGGCTGTCCTGGTTCCTTTGTCTTTCCGTTATTGTCCCTCAGTGAGGCAGAGATCTTTATGTACAATTAGTGTTATGCTTTCTTTCAGAAACAGCTGGTACAACAGCCTATAAACATGCTCCAATATATTCTTAAACCTTTTTTGTTTGTTGACCGCCATCTTGTCGACTATTCTTATTATTAGCCTGTTCCCTCAACGTCTTCAGTATGGAAAACCTCCCATATTTTGCTATAGCAATAAGAGAAAAAGCTTTTGAGAAACTACATGAAACAAATGGCGAAGCTTGCTCAGTTTTTAAGATTCGAACAGGTATCGCTTGTACATTTTGACAGAAAGTTACGGGGGTTACTGCAATATTGTCTTCGAACAGCAGCGTCTCTTATACTCCGTTTACCCTTAAGCCGAGACTAGAAGCTCCGTTTTCAGTGCGAGCTTGTTGCCCTTGCTAACACAGCGTGACGAAAAGTTTCCAGGCCAGAGACATCTAAAGACTGTGTCATTCACTACATAGATTGGCCTGGTGACTCCAAGCATTTGGTCGCTTTCATTTGTTCAACAAAGCAAGCCTCACTTGGGCAGTGATTGGTTATAAATCATTGCGACCCAGCAACGCAAAAATGTGCTTCAACAGTGCTTGCACTTCACCATGCTCATAGACTCTTAGGTTCTTTTGCTTGCACAGCCATACAAAAAACGAGCGCCTTTTTGCCCACAATCTGTGAAGTGAAAGCGATAGCTGTTTTCAAACATCTGTGGCCAAGTTTTGTAGAGCAGCCAAAACATGGCCGCACGACAGATTGCTCCAAGGTCGCATATCTCTCTCCTGTCACCGTACCGTGTGCTAGATCCCTCCCACAACATGAGGAGAGACGAGACAGCTCCTCCGTACATATGACCATATCACCCAGTCTATCGCTGTGACCCATGGCAGTTAATTCATGATCCAAATCCACATATGCAGATTTTCACATTCCACGATGCTGCTAATTTTGATGATAGCGTTCCAGTTGTCATAAATATCTAGGAAAAATTATGATTGCTTGTTTGTGCTGTGTCACATCTGGCATGTTCTACAGTGGCTCGTATCTAACCTTGCTTACTCGATCAATGCTTCCTATTCAAAAGTACTCCTTTTATTTGCTGCAAAATATTTTCATATGTAGGGGTGTATATTAATATCTCGTCACTTTTACTATGCAGGCATGGCATCACCCATGAGCCAGATGCAGTGAAAGAATATGGGAAGGTGCTGCGTCGCCTCGGCCACGACATTCAGGTTTCTTGCTGCGGCCTCTTCGTGGACCCTGCATCGCCATGGCTAGGAGCCTCGCCAGACAGGGTCGTGTTTGATCCGACTGAAGCCGTCCCTCATGGGGTAGTGGAGGTGAAATGCCCCTACACCATGTGGCATGCCCCCTCCCCAGATGTAAAAGGTTTCTACATGGTAAAGGACTCTTGTGGGGTTTACAGGCTGAACCGTGAACATAACTATTATTTCCAACTTCTGGGACAAATGGCTCTGTCTGGCTTAAGCTGGGGAGACTTTGTAGTGTACACCAAGCATTTTTTGATTGTGGAAAGGATCCCATTTTGTCGGTCTGATTGGGTTATATGCAAGAAGGTCTTAGATAAGTTTTATTTTGAAACTTTGCTGCCTTACTTAGTGATGAGTAAAACCAGTACAAGCGTGTCTACTTGAGCTTGAATATGATTCCTGTCATCCTATCTGCTGTAGATGAGCCATTTAGCCAGTGCGGTACAACCACTAGCCTGGGGTCTTTAACATGCACCACGCAGTAGTGATATACGACCGCATGCCGGTATGATGCTCATTTAGATGGAAATGGGCAGGGGTGGGGATTTAACCCAGCGCATACCAGCTGGGAGCACATGGAGCGAAAGCTCGTGCTGCAGCTAGTTTTGCTTCCAACAGCTAGTTTTCTTGAGCGGACGTTAAATATTCATATTTATCTGAGAACTCTTGAGCACTTTACCTCATTTCAGAAGTCCTGCTAACTGTACCAATGCATGGCCTTAAAACATTTTGCACAAGATTTTGACCAAACCAAGCTTGAGCAGAACCATTTATGATCCCATGCTTTTAATAGCAGGGCACACTACTTGTTACATGGAGTACACGGGGGAGGGAGGGGGGGGATCGGTGGTCGAGTGGTCTAGCGCACACTAGGGATCCTGGGTTCAATCCCTACCCCTGTTTATTTCGATCTGGGTGAGCATCGTATCGGTATGCGGTCGTGTATCACTACTGCGTGGTGCACGTCAAAGACCCCAGGTTAGCGGTTGTACCGCGCTGGTTACATTGTTCATCTACAGCAAAGACAAGTCGCCCATTGAGGCAGACGAAGTTCAGGCTGTATAAACATATGAACACACCTTTTCTTTTTCTTCTGTACACTGGCACAGCTTGAGGGTCCCCAGAAAAATATTTAAAAAATGAACACTTATTCATATAGACTATGGCACACCCCGTCACGTGGTAGCAGTAACAAAAAATATCTAGGCAGAATGACTGTTTATAATGCCAGAATGCCAGCAGTGAGAATCAAGCTCAACATCTACTGCTCTCTTCTTCAGTACCCGCATTTACAAGATACTTCCAAGCGGCTGCTCAACATAGCGGCCTAAGACTATTTTTTCATCCTCTGTATGTTGTGTTAGGATAAGTCCTGTACACAGTTTTCACTTTTTAATGCTTGGTTTTTATTCCAAGCATTTTTGTGCAGATGAGAGTTACTGTATGACACTTTGAGATGTATAGTATGACACTCGTGAGTGCTGTCCTCTTATGCATTACCAGTCATTACTTTTTGGTATTTCACAAGAGCCTTATATTTGCTAGTTAGCTTGTTTTTGTTGTTTTGTCTTTGCTGAAAAGGGTACTTTTCCCCCCGACTTTATGTTGCCCTCCCTGCCCTACGTTGTAACATTGCACTTACGCACAACAGGAAGTTCCCAGGACATGCATGGAACTTGATGTCTTTCGTTTATTTATCAAATGTCTGAAGAGTAGGAATTGCGCATTTACTGTGGCATGGGCGCAAGTTTGGTGTTTTACGGTATTTGTCAGAGCCCAGAATGCCGCCGCCGAAGTGGTTTCGTTCCAAAAATGGAATCCGTGTAGGCACACTAGGCGTGACATTTGATGTGCTTGAACACCTGCACCAATAGATTATTTCCTGAATCCTTCAAGTGTCCTTGTGCATGCTTAATGAATTATGAGAATATAGTTGCATCTATGGGCTGCTGTCCTGTCCGATCAGACATTTCCTCAAACTTTGACCTTTAGCATCAATGGGACTCTTTTTTCTTCTTGTTCCTGCGTTTTATTTTTTTGTGTCTGTTTTGTTCTGCACGTGTTATTTTCTCTTGCGACCGGAGAGGAGAGCAACCTGAGGATGGACTATGGCAATCACGCTTCGCTATAACAGGCGGGCCATAGTTTTCCGGTCTTCCCAAAGCCCACATGACAGGTATACTCAATGACACCCCACTCTCTAGAAGCTGTTCACTACGCAATGTTTGCAAGTGCATTTACTATGTTGGCACCGGCAGGACGAAAAAACCATTACCAGCTTTTTATAGTCAAGTGTGATTGCCATCATACCTACGTTTTTATGATCCTTCGAGCGTGCACAAATGCACCCTGGGGAATTAGCACTATTGTTTTTCTGGGCCCAGTTTTTAAATTGCAATGACTGGCTCTCCATGTGCTTCGTGGAAAAGTAGGCACGTTGGGCTTTTTCATGTACAGTGACCTATGTTTTGGAAACATTCAATCTTTTGTTACAGAATTTTTTTTTCATATAGCAACAGATTATTAACTTGCTTGTGGAAATGTAGGCATGTGGATCTTTTTCATATCCAAAAAATATGCCATCTCTCCAGCCATTAAAGAAGGGTTTCCGTAAATAAAGTGATAAAATGTAATGAGCCTGCCTTGTGCCTTGATGAAATGATTAGTACATGTTTTATAACAGTTTTATTTAGTTTTAACAGTGGAGTCATCTCTGAGTGACCAAATGATCACTTGCATTAGCTATAATCAGTGACAGGTCAAGAAAGCAGAAGACCCGAGCCGTTTGATAACACTTGAACATCTCGAGAACCAAATCATGATGGAAGGCTACGAGTACTTGCTTGAGGCAGAGCTTCTACTGCACTCTGAACCTGTCACCGACTTAGAGTAGCTTGTCTACACATGACAAAATGTAAGTAATACTCATGTTCCAGTTTTGGCACTTTTTATGCAGTTCACCAACGTCCCACCATTGCAGAAAGTGGTATAAATACTGACACTTATTTTAAACTTTGTGCAATAAAACATGGTTTGATTTCCTGGAAACTACTAGCTTTACAAAAAAATATGTAGAAGACAAGTTTCGCATACATATACTTTGCAAACATACATGAGAAGTGATGCAACCACAATAAAAAATAATGAAACCAGCCAGGTGTAACAGGAGCAGTGGTATGTTTTGCTTCCCATGCAGGAGGCATCTTTAGTACGACATCTCAATATACAAAACTATATAGACAACCTTTATGCGGATGAAGTAGGTAAATACATGCATGTTTGCCTCGTTATTATGAACATCTCGCACTATGGGTGCTTCTTTGGGGGAAAGTTGTTCATAATAACGAGACATCACCGTAATGCACAAGATAATGAGCTTGCGGCTCCATCTATTGCTGATTATGCCTTCCACATGAGGAGCGAAACATTTATTACACTGCTTCACCTACTCTGTCTCGGATTAATTATTTTTTACGTTAAATAGACTCGTCGCTGCAGCTTTTGATGAGGGGACTCTGGAAATTACTGAGAATGGCACAAACTGTCCACATCTCGCTGGCCACTGGAGCGATTGAAATAGAAATTGGCCTGTCGAAGATATGAAAGTTCTTAATCCGTTGAATACGGCGCTCTACGTGGATGCGTAGTGAAGCAATCGCTTCAGTCTCGTTTACTTCTTCACTTGTGAAGTGTCCTTTCCGAAGGAAAGGAGGGATGTTCAGCTTCACGTTGATTTTCTTTAGGTCGTCTTCAATCTTGAAACCCTTGTCTGCCATGATGGAATCTCCATCGTCGAAAGGAAGCTTGAGAAAGCCACTTTTCTCAACGCACTCCTTGTCGGAGATTGACCCCGTGTAGAGTTGGGAGACGAAGGTTACCGTTCCGTCTGGAGAAATCCCAATGAGCCCTTTAAAGGTATTTGTAGACTTGTAGCTTGAATATGTCGACGACTGGAGCACGAGCGAGCTTGAAGCCTCGCACTGGACCTCTGTAGCATCAAGGATGACGCGGGTGGATGAGTACTTCTCCTTGAAGGCTGGAGGCATGGCATCATCCACTTCTGCTCTGAGCAACCACAGATCGAGCTGTGCAAGATGGACATACATGTAGCTGATCCAAGTGATGCATACTTTTGAGACTGTGGCCATGGATACTCTGAAGCGATATGCAAGATCTTTCTCAAAAAGACCGAGACGAAGGCGGACAAGCAATAAAAATAGCTGCTCTTTTGACGACAAGATTGGATGCCTACCAGCATTTGTGGCCTTTCCACTATATGTTGTAGACCAGAATTTTATGTTTTCTCCATTTTCCCCGGGAGCCAAAAACTGCCAGAGCTTCATGAAGTCATTGTAGCTCAAGAGGCCAGTATAAAACTGGACATCGGCTGGACTGTCTTTAAAGCACTCAATAGAAAATTTTCTGCTTGCCCTTGCCTCTAGAGCATTGCATCGTGCCAATGCGAGCTCAAGTTCTCTTTGATTTTTGAAGAGAGCCTGCTTTGTTCTTTGGAGCTCTTTTTCTTGATCGTCAAACCTATTGCATTTAGCCAGGGCACTGCAAAGCTCTGACTGGGCCTTAGACAGGGCATCTTCAGCTTCTCTGAGTTGTTCCTTGTACCTCTTGAGGTCTAGCTCCAGATCTTGGACCAGCTTTGCCTGCGACTCGGTCTGTTTTTGTAGATTTTGGAGCTGATCCATGTGCATGAAATCAGTTGGACCACGTGCAGCAGTCTGGCATGCACACACGTCACTAGCGTTGTTGGCGACTGGGCCGATAGTTGCCTCTTCATTGACTGCGCTGTCTGTATCATAGGTTACATGACCTGTCAAGTCTTCCATGGGGATGCTGTTGACATTGAAGACTGCGTTGTTTGCATCCTCTTGACATGTGGATTCACCTGCAGTGTCTTCACTGGTCAGATCAGTGACTACGGCGCTTGCCTCCTCCTTACTTGCTGCTTCGCCTACTGCGTCTTCGCTGACCATCTTGAGGAGTGCTTCGCTCGTCACGTTGTCATCAGCAATGGAAATCCTTTGCACCACCGGCAGTGGTTGTCGTTCACAAGGTTTCTTTCTTGAAGGCTTCTTCGAGACGTTGAAGGCGAACACGCTGGGCACAGCTTGTTGTTTCAAGTAGCGGCGGTTACCAGCGACGTTGGGAAGGTAATCACTCTGTTGAAAGTGACCCGAGCAAAGCTTTGTATACTTCGTGATGGTGAAGTGTTTTCCTTCGTCCCGTCTTATCGCGATCACCCACTTTTTACGGACGACTGGATCGGATGGGAACGCAAAAAGAGACACCTGGAAAGAAGAGAATACACAAATTTGCAAGTTGTCATAATAAACGCCCAAATATTGTTGTGCTAGACATATCTTCAAGCAGCATCATGTCCATTTATCACTGAGTACGGACACTTCATTATTACATGCCAATTTCATTGAAGACCGTTTCATTGAATGCTACTTCACCGAAGCCGTTTTATAGAACACTGCCTAGTTGAGCGGTAGGAATTTTTAATCTAGGAAATAGTTGTAACACCGAAGGACATAGCAGTGTTATAATCATCATTATATGATTTATGAACTTTCTTTATTCCTTGAAGTGTGGAGCTCACAGTAAGAAACTATTTTCTCTATTCTATTTTTTTTTCATGGGAACCGAAGGCTTGTGCTGTTAATGTGGCTAGTATAAAAGAGGAACACCGACGACATTTTTTTTAAACCTGTGATTATTGGGTGGCGTGACGAAGTTTTGCCTCTCCAACTCCAAGAGTGCATCCTCGTCCTTGAAGCGTTATGTCTCATGAAACAAAAGATGTCTCTCCTCTTTGTGCACTTTCATAATCGACCAAACCGCAGATTTCCTGGCCTTTCAGCTGCGTTCTTAGAGAGAAAGCTATTCTCAACACTAGTGAACAGATAAACACAAAATAAAGGCGCAGCGGAGCTAGTTATATCTGCTTTCAGGAAGTACTTTTAATGCATAAGCATATAGGGGGATAAGGAGGCAGTAAAATGTGTGGTGGAGAACAGCTGCTTGTCTTGCCTGAAA
>JAZHYW010002148.1:0-12807 GCA_037355805.1 Ixodes ricinus
TGTCACCAATATGTTAATTGGGCGGATTTTAAGCCCATTCGGTTAATAGTAAACAAAAAATAATCATCATGTCCCCAATATAATCATCATGCCCACAATAAATCAATTGGTTGAAAATTATCAGAAAATAATCAAGTCTTATTACAATGTCAATTAAGCCGAATTAGGATTAATATGGACAAAAGAGTAATAAAAAGGTGAATCGAGCTCTTAAAAGACCAATTGGTTGAATGTGACCTCAAGGTAATCAGAAGAGTTACCAAATTGTAAAATACGACAAATTTATTGGATCAAGGTAACTCAAAGTAATCAGAAGAGTAATCATAATATATATTATGCTCATAATAAACAAGTTTGTATGAAGATAAGCTCAAAGTATAAAAAGTCATCACAATGTCATTTCGGTCGAATTCAAGTCCACTGGGTTAAAAGTGACTCGAAGTAATCAAAAGAGTAATAATACTGTCAACTGAGTTCATTATAGATCAATTGGAGGTATAATAACACGAAGTAATCAAAAGAGTAGCCAAAAGTCAGTTAGGCCGAATTAAAGTCAATTGAATTGAGAGTAACTCGAAGTAATAAAAAGTAATCATAACGTCAATAATCATCACATAAAAATTCAATTCGTTGAAGATAAGCAAAAAGTAATTAAGAGTCATCACAATGACATTTAATTCGAATTCATGTCCAATGGGCCAAAAGTAACCCGAAGTAATCAAAAGAGGAATAATAATGTCAACTGAGTTCACTATAGATCAATTGGAGCAATTAAAGTCCAAAGTCAAAGTAATCAAACAAGTAATTGTGAGGTCAATTGAGCTAACAATAAGTACTTTTGTTAAATATTAGCCCGAAAAATCAAAACAGTCATCGCAATATCAATGAGGCCGAATTAAAGTCCTTTGGATCGAAAGTAACCCTATGTAATCAAGACTAATAATAATGTATGATTGAGCTCACAACCGATAAATTCGCACTATAATTACACAAAGTAATCAAGAGTTGCCAAATGTCACTTAGGCCGAATTAAAGTCAATTGAATTGGGAGTAACTCTAAGTAATAAAAAAGTAATCATAATGTCAATAATCATCACATAAAAATTCACTTCGCTGAAGATAAGCAAAAAGTAATTAAGAGTCATCACAATTACATTTAATTCGAATTCATGTCCAATGGGCCAAAAGTAACCCGAAGTAATCAAAAGAGGAATAATAATGTCAACTGAGTTCACTATAGATCAATTGGAGCAATAATAACACGAAGTAATCAAAATAGTAATCATAAATTGCAATTGTACTTTATCATCTGAACTGTAGCAATGTTAGGTCGAGTAATAAGAAAGTTTAAAGAAAACGTCCATTCAGCTAATATAACTTCGAGTGCGCCACAATAACTCAATATTACAAAGAGAGTAATCAACATCTCAATAGACCTATTGCTGTCTTACCCAAGCATCAAGGAGAACGCAGGGATTGGTGTTCCACGCGCCGCACGTGCTGGCCTCAGCAGTAGCAACTTTTCCAAAGCAAAACCTAAAACAAATGGCATCTTGCACGCGCGTTCGTCAATGCTTTCTTGGTTATTTACTTCGAATCTTTTATACAGGAAAGGCGTGCGCGTGTGGCGCGTGGAACACCAATCCCTGCATTCTCCTTGATGCTTGGGTAAGACAGCAAATGGTCTATTAAGCCTCGTCAAAGTGGTACTATACTTCGTTTCAGCTTAGGTCCAGACGTAGCCGATGCTACGAGCGCGAGCGTGTGGGCCTGAACAGTGCTTGCATTACACGAGCGCGCGTGCTTGGCAGGGACGCTGAAAGCCCGGAGCTCGCGCTTGTAGCATCGCCTGCGTCTGGACCCAAGCTGAAACGAAGTATAGAAACTCCAAGAAATCACAATACGGATCAAATGATCAGTTGTCCCCCCAAAAATCTAATTGTATAAAAAATTATTCTAAGTACCAAATGTGTAAGGAAACATGACCGCCGAAGACAATAAGTACATATATATATTGTGGATTAAATTGACTGACCCCGGGATTAAATAGACCTGTTGCTGTATTACCCAAGCATCAAGGAGAATGCAGGGATTGGTGTTCCACGCGCCGCACGTGCTGGCCTCAGCAGTACTAACTTTTCTAAAGCAAATACCTAAAACAAATGGCATCTTGCACGCGCGTTCGTCAACGCTTTATTTTGGTTATTTACTTCGAATCTTTTATACGGGGAAGGCGTGCGCGTGTGGCGCGTGGAACACCAATCCCTGCATTCTCCTTGATGCTTGGGTAATATAGCAAATGGTCTATTGGGTAGCGCAAGGATTAAATTATGTGGTGCTTGGATTAAATTTGGTGGCACTTGGATTAAATTGGCTGTCGCTTGGATTAAAATGAGCGGGAAAACCTGTAGTGTCGCCATCTCGTTTAACAAGTTGGAAATAAAATTAACAAGGTGATTTTATTTAAACAAGTACGCAAATACAACAATATATTTTGCTTTCTCGTCATGGTCTTAAAATTAAGATTAGAGGCACCCCTAGTACGTACGGCCAAGCGTGTTGTCACGTTTGTCTTCTAAATAATTGTATTTTCAAAATGCCTCAAAACGCACTAGAAACAGTGAAAGCGGTCATGTTTCTGGATTTTATTAAAAATCTCCAGCGCGCTAAAAGAAAAATTCAGGGGCCGTACAACGTTCATTACGTTCTCATAAGTAACCCCCAAAAGAATGAATACTATCGTGCGTTCCTAAAACTCAGGTTTGTGTAGCGAAATTTCCCGACTGAGTGACGAGCGGTTGAATCCCCTTAAGGCTGCGGTCCCACGGCAGCCATCTTGCACAAGGCGTTAGTTCAACCAATAGATGGCGACACGCACCCGTGGGGTGGCCGAAACATTGGTTCACGGTGGGATGGCTCGAGCACCATCACGTTCCCTCGTGGCCTTGCTCGCGCCGCTGCCAGCTGTGCTCAGCTGACTCAAGTAGCGTGGCCCAGCAAACGCATGTATGCGAGAATGTCAGGCTGGGTATAAATTGTTCTCTGATATTGGCGACGTGAGCGATCGAAATCGTCGCTGTGGTCGGCCCACCACCATTGGCCAAATGCTGACTCTGACGTCAGCAAAGGAGTTATCATCGACGGAGATAAGAGGAATGTAAGAACTTCAATTTTGACGGTGTTGGCAGTGTTGCTTCGAGAGCGCTATGATTTCAGGCTTCCACCATGCCAATTACAAACACCATCGAACTTGTTGTTCGCGAGGTAATGACGTCACGAAAGGTAACCGAACAGGGGCGCCACCGAAACATCTCGCCGCTAATAGGAGATGCGGTTCGGCGGTTGTCGCGGGCTTTCGCAATAAACCTTACCAAGAAGGAATCAATTGTTGATTGACGTGTCAATATTCTGTCAATGAAAAATTCTTCTGCAGGAATGCACGCTCAGTAGACTCAATCTTCCAAGACACCAGTGGAAGCGGACGTCAAGTAAACCGCTTTGCGATTTACGGTACTTACCTCACCATTATAATGACGACTGAAAATAACGTCACGAAATATTGTGTTTCACGGGATCCGGGTGATGTTGTAAAGGTTGTTACATTATAGTTCTCAGAAAACAAACGCCGTTGCAATATTTTCGGGAAGTACCAACACAGATAATGTTGTAAGTACAGCTTAGGAGGAATATGATGAAAACCATCAGAATAAATAGGAAGACGTTTATTTGCAATGAAGACGCTATGAATGAACGGCGTTTAGCGATGGCAAGTTATGAGCGTCCGGGAATTTATAAGTTCACGTGATTGCTAACTATGGACATGTGGACAATGAAGACCCGTTTTGTCGGGAGATGGAGTTGCGGTGATGACCTGATATCGGACGACTTGTGGCAGACGAACAAGCAATTTTCTTGTCAGTGAATGGCACGCGTCCAGCAGTGTCAAGCACAGCACGTGGCAACCGACGTTTTCGACGTTTCGTGCACTTACCGCTTTCTACAAAAGTGCTGGCACCTGGGCTAACTTTGTGGAAATACTCGAAGTCTTCCTCAAGTTACGAAAATTAAAAGCGCGAAGGACAAGGACAAGAGAGAGACTACACAGGACAAGCGCTTACTTACTTTAATTTTAATTTTCGTAATGTTTAACCAACTAGGCCAACAAATCATTTTGCTACTCTTCCTCAAGTCCAGCGCCATCATCAACTGTAACTGAAAACGATCCACTATTCAGTCGGTGGGTGGCGAAACGTATCCGCATCTGCGGAGTCATGATAGATCCGTACTCTAAGTGGTTGGAAGTTTACACGATGCCTGCCACGACGTCCAAACGCGTCATTGACATTCTACGATCTCTTTTTCCTACTTTCGCTTTACCGAAAATACTTTTCTCTGATAACGCGCCAAATCATGCTTCAAATAAAATAAACGAAATTTCGAAGAAAAAAAACGGCATCAAGCATCACATTAGTGCACCATACCATTTCGCAACTAACGGGCAGGCAGAACAGTTGGTGTGCGAAACGAAGAAATCCCTCTTCAAGCTTACGGAAGAAGAAGCAGTTCAGTGAAGAATCACCAGGGCCGGCTTGCTAGAACCAGCGTCTCAGCTGAGGCTGGGTGAAAGAAAGCACTGCCAAAGCCAGCGCGCAGCTGAGCGGGACTCAAACACTGCGTCTCAAGACGCTCGCGCGCCCCAGCCTTTGCAGTGCTTTCTCACCCAGTCTCAGCTGAGACGCTGTTTAGCAAGCCGGCCCAGGTTCTTGTTCCAGCAGCACGCGGCGGTCTATCTTACACGGTAAAAACACCCGCCGAAGCAATGTTCGGCGGACGAAGAGCCACACCCCTGGATCTCATGATACTATGGCCTACGAAAGAAGATCGAGAGATTCCCAGATCGGGAGTAATGGCAGTTTATTCGGTTGGACAACTCGTCTACATGAGGAATTTCAGCGGAAGTCCCATGCAAAACTTGAGTAGAAAAGGCTCCATGTTGGTTGACCAGAAGGTGTCATCCTCTGAATACGTTGGATATCAATGCCCTTGAGTGTAAATATAACGAAATCACAAAACTCTTATTGTGCATTGTGTAACTGCCCTTGTATTTGGTATAGTAGAAGCTATGGTGGTGATTTGGACCTTTCACACCAGGCTCCTTTTTCTTATTTTTCGCCTCATACTCCTTAGCGGTTTCAGTAGGCTTCAAGAATATCTTGAAGCGGGGACACTTTATACGTCAACGAGGCCATTTGTTCCAAGTAGTCAATCAGGGAGTGCTGCTAGAAATCCGTCCCTCATATAACGAATAAGCCGCACTTCTGCACAGTGCAGTTTTCCTGTTCCACGTATACAGTTGTAAAGCCGCATCCTCATTGATTCTACCATATTCTGTTGCGGGTGAAGAAAGATCTTTGGGTACACGATACTTGAAACAAATCTGGCACTGTACGTTGTGGTTCGACACCCACTAATGTCGTCGTCCTTATAGAGCCTCACCATTTAAACCTCGTCACCTCATATTGCTCTTCATCAACAGTAAGTACAATAGGCTACCGCCATATTACAATCCAAGAATTGAAAAATTGAGTCGTTCAGTCCTTCAATATGTTTATTATTTATATAATGTTCTTACGTTACATTACCTTGAGTCGATCGACGTCCATCGTCGATCGTCAAATACTTATACCTGTATATAAATTAGACGCGCAAGGGGGGGGGGTGGAGGGGGGATCGGTGGTCGAGTGCATGGTCTAGCGCACACCAGCTCGGAGCACGTGGATCGAAAGCTCGGGCTGCAGAACCCACCCCGCCCCTGCCCGTGTCGATCTGGATGAGCATCGTATACCGGCGTGCGGTCGTGTATCACTACTGCGTGGTGCACGTTAAAGACCCCAGGTTTGCGGTTGTACCGCACTGGCTAAATTGCTCATCTACAGCTGAGACACCAGACGCCCACTAAGGCAGACTAACTTCAGGCTGTATAAACATACACACAACAATTTGCAATTAGACGCAGAATCACAAAGAACACAGCATGCCGCCTCTTTTCTTTGGATCGTCTTTTTTTAAACCAGCGCAAGCTCGCGCGTTCTCTCTTTTGAGACTGTTAGAACGGTCGCACATAAAACCCGCGTTTCTCTTACCCGGCCGCTTCCTCCTCTCATTATGTGTAGTTGATTATAACTAAATAAGCTATAATAATGGTGCATTATTCATATTTAATTTCAGTTTCAGTCAGGGGAAAGGAGGTTCGCGGGAACTAGAGCCAATAAATGAGCTGCGCTTAGAGTATCGGCACTCTCTTCCCCGACAGTGTTGTGGGCGCCGTCATTTTGGTGCTTGTGCAGAGCAGGCGCAACTGCCGATGGTCATGATTCAGAAGTGCGACTTTCTCAGAATTAGATTCGGTGTTAGGAAGCTCGTGTAATATTGCTTTGCTTTGTCGCAAACTGTTTGAAGTGCAGGACAGAATAGCGTTTCTTTTGATTTTATATAAAGCTTCAAATAACTGGCAACCATGATTTTAAGTCACAATATAACCAAGTGTCGCTACTCTGAAGCGTAGCTTATTTAATGACACTATTCATGCCCTTGTTCAACACTCTAAGAAAAAGGGGTGTATATGGGTACTCCCCTCAGGGGAGTTAGACCGTGTCCCATATGTGACTCCCCTGGGGTGTCTGTGGCATCCCCTCAAGTTGGGGATTCCAAGTACTCCCCATATATACGGGATCACTTAGCACCCCCCTTAAAGTCCACGGGCTTCAACCGACACCCCTTACTTCGGGTGCTGTTTGGCGCCCTTTGTTACATTCAGGTACTTATGGTACACCCCTAATTAGAGGAATTATTTGGCACCACTTACAACTCTCAGGGAGTCAATGGATCCCTTCTAAATAGGGTGCTTTTTGACGCCATTTGTTACACCCAGGTACTCATGTGACACCCGTAAATTAAGGCATTATTTAGCTCCGCCTATAACTCTCAGGGAATTACCTGATCTCCCCTAAATTGGGTGCTTTTTGGTGCCCTTTTTTACACCTAGGGACTCGCGTGATCCTCATAATTGCGAGTGCTCTCGGACACTTTGCACAACCCCCGAGGGTTCCCGCGACTCCCCACTTTTGGGGTTGATTTTGTACACCATGGGACTCGCGGAGTTCCATATGGTGAGGGCCCTTTTTCAGACCCCGAGACTCAGCTAACTGGCTTGTTCAGGTGTGCTGGAGCGGCGATTCCTCAGGCCAGCTGTCATACGAGAGAGTTCTGAATTCTTTGAGTGTCAAATTCCTTAAGGAGGCACTTCGAGGAGGTTTCAGAGAGAAGAGAATAATACTCACTGGCAATTTGCCGGCATCAAAATTTAACTGAGAACTTCTAGAGACAAATAATCCAGACATTTAAAAAAGTCCAGGTCAGCCAACAGTAATGTCAACCACGTTTTTATTGTAAAATCGAAAACTTGAAAAATCAAAAACATAAAGAAATAGTAAGTAATAAAAGCTGGGATCCTGCCCAGAAGCTTCAGGGCAACCATTTCCAGTGGTGTTTCTTTCACCCCAATCGTGCGCTCAAAGAGAGCCAAGGTGGACTTGATCCCCGTTGCATATTGAATGTCAAAACTCCAATACATCGCGATCATGAGGCTGACGCCATGGATGACGTCGCCAGCATCCACCGATAGGTCCTCCACCTGGACTTGAACAGCTGCAGATGAGAAGGCGTCCTCTCTAGAGAATAGGACCGTCGGATGAGGGTATGTTTCTGCTGGAAGCTGCAATATAATAAAGTACCACAATTAAAAAAAGTACGCAAATATGGGTCATGATTATAAGTTCTATTATTTTTCATGTTTAGATATAATAATCAGAGTTTGTCTGCTTCCGTATGCTGTGTGAGTGCATAATTTGTCTTTTAATGTCACGTAAGTGATTTCGATGTTTGCTGCCATTAACTATGCATAGACACTTCGAGGCCTTTCACGAAATGGTCACATATCATAAGATGGAGTGAACAGGTAGTACGAAGCGGGCAAATGTTTAGGTGATGCATAGAATTCGATTATGAATTTATATAAATTTGACCCGATTACTGCAACGCCAAGTGTCAAAGTGCCGCACAACAAATGTTGTGCGGCATTTTGGAACAGGCGCAGGAAAAGGAAATATTTTTCTGCGCGCGCGTTTTCAATTTAAACACTGTTATGGGCTGCGTCATTCGCTTGGAGCGCTCTGTAGATCAAAGTGATTAACCCACCGCGTATTCTGTGAGGAGGTAGACACGAGTTTCGCTTAGGGCTGGGCAATTGATCGATTAACCTTCCGATTAATCGATTAAGACCTTAATCGCGATCAATTTTTTTAACCGGTTAATCGGTTTTTTAATCGGTACTCAAAAATAAGTCAACTGGACGCACGCATGGCTCTACCCTGGACGACCTGCCCGAACTAGGGGTTACCCATGCCCCCCCCCCCTTTTAAGGAAAACGTTGCGTGTATGCGGTCGTTCTGTCCCGAGCGGTTGTCCGTTCCCAGCCAGGTGCTATGAGCAAGGTTCAATTCTCGCGCTCGCGAAGCGTCACGTGTTCGAGGATATACATTACAGTTCTGCCGAGGTCAGACGAACAAGCCGGGCCCGCAATTGATGCCCGCGTGACCGCGAAACTTCAAGTGTTGAGGATCTATTACACATCCTGCCCAGGCAAGACAAACAAACTTAACAGGTTAAAACAGCGCAAAAAACAACGGACAGGGTAAAGGAGGACACAGACAGCGCTCTGTCTGTGTCCTCCTTTACCCTGTCCGTTGTTTTTTGCACTGTTTTAACCTTTTAAGTATGTCATACCAACTCGCCCAGGCTTCAACTTTAGCAAGACAAACAAGCAGAAAAACAACCTGAGAAGCTAACAACGCCATGGTTTCTTGTTCCAGTATTCGGCCCGTAGAAATGGTCGAGTTCACGAGTATGAAAGGCAATCTCGCTGGAAAGTTTGGGTTTAAAGTAAACTCCAGCGGTGAAGTTTTAACTCGAAGGAAGTACACAGCATCATCTGCAAAACGCCGTTTTCGTACAGTGGAAGCGTAAGTTCACTTCAGTATCGCCTACGAGCGAAGCACCCATATAGCTGCCGCAAGGGCCATCCGCCAAAACGCAGACAACAATCAACGCCTTCTCATCGAGGTTTTTTTCTCCGAAAAAGAAAAAAGCATTGCCCGAGTCCTTACTTCTTGTTTTCCTGCCGGAGAATGTGGAAAAACTTCTTTGTCTTCGGAGCTGGAGCAAAAATATGTGAGTTTTTGAATCGTTGAACTACATGTATCCTCAATTCTAAATGCCCTTTGCGCCGTGTAACAGAGAGTAAAATAAGTCTTCAAAGGCAAGACGAGTTGTTGCATTGTTTTTAATATGTTATTTATAAAAATCAACACAACCGATTAATCGATTAATTAATCGATTAAAGGGTAGCGATTAATCGGGTTAAAATTTTTAATCGACGCCCAGCCTAGTTTCGCTGTATTTTCGTGATGGGTAGGTTTGCTTTATCGGTTGCTTTAGCTACTTTCTAAGATCGCGCTAAAGAAAAAGATAATAATGTTATAAACATATATATATGCAACGAGTCAAATTATTTCGTTACAATCGCTGTTAGTTGGATATTAAATTTTATTTGTCATTTAATTACCGGTAAATATTCAAAAGGTTACTGAGGTTTTGGAGTGCATCTCTGTGTCATTCTGTAAAGAAGTGTTGAAAGAACAGGTTGCTTAGCATAGAAGCTTGTGCCACTCGACAAAAGCCGCCACGTGTGTTAAAGTGGCACAGGTTGGAGCACTGGAGCCGACGTTCGTGCTGTCAGAACTGGAGGCATCTCAAGCTCAATCTCCACTCCTGCCCATTTTGATCTGGTCGTGCATTGTGCCGACGTTTGCTTGTCTAATCACTACTGTGTGATGCAGGTTAAAGACCCCAGGCTAAGGGTCGTACTGCATTTGCTAAATTTCTTACTGACTTCCCTTGTCTAACAAACACACAATGAAGTAACCCACGAGTTCCTGAAGTGTGAAGATAATAAAATAATGATACACTCTCCATGCACCACTGCGGCCCCTCTCCGAAGTCACGTGACACTCACACGGCCTTGGATTGCGCTCGGATAACTCGTAACATCCGCTGCGACCGGACGTTAGATGAAACGGAGGATAGTAAGACTATTAGAACACCTGACAAACGTGTCGGATAGTGTTGCTTACGGTCTTCTCCTCTGCGGTCTGCAGCTGCGCAAGTTTGAGGAAACGCGAGGCGTCCTTCGTGAGCCTTCTTCTCCATGTGCAGCTAGAGGATCAGCTCAGACTTTCGCTCGATAAGTACAGTGATGCTTTCATAGGGTATCTTTTCACTGCGCCCCTCGAATTCGCTGACAATCTGTGGAAACAAAAACGATTGTCTGAAATAGTATCGTCCTTAGAAATAATAAGTATAACTTTAAAGAAGCGTAAAAGGTTGAATATAGTATAACGTTAAGCATAGCAACAAACACGCACCCTATTAAATTAAACAACAACCTCTTCGCATTCCTCAAAACCGGGAAGCGATCAACAATGACAGACACATCTTTGCCGCAATGCAAGCGGAGGTTATACGTGTCCCAGTAACGTTTAGCGCCTGCGAGTGTCCGTTTAGCGCATACTCAAAGGAGTTCGCTATTGCCGGAGAATATGAACGAACCGCTTTGCCTCCACGGCTGGAGTAATAATTTGGGAGTGTGAATGCCTTTGGCTGATCTGAACTACACCTCAAGGTTGATTTAAAATCCTGAATTGTATATTGCGTCGCTTATAACTAGGGTTCGGATTTTTCGGTTTAAACCGATAAAAACCGATAAAAGTACGCCAAATCCAATGTCGGAAATTCGGTTTTAACCGAAAAGGTGTGTTTTAGGTTCGGCATTTTCGATTTGAACCGATAAAAACCGAAAAAGTACGTCGATTCTATTTTCTAAAATTCTGCTTTAACCGGTAAAGGTCCCTAATTGACCTTCCTGTCGCACCGCAGAGCCGTGTCGAAAAAGTGGAACAGTGTCTATTGAAACGTGTCAGAATGTATGGGATACACGGGTGCCATCACGACGTTTTTGTTTAATGCGCAGATCATAGATCGGAACGTGAAGTCCAAAATGCCCCATGACTTCGCCATGTACGAGCGTGTTTTCAAACTCTGCTGTAAGAAAGACTGACCTTGATGCAAGCTCTGCATGTAGTGTTGTGCTTCAAAACGTCGCACCGTGTCTCTTGTGGCGGCCATGCAATTGGTTGATTGGCCGATTTTGACTCAGGCAGCGCTTCATCTCCTCAGTCTGCCAATATCCAGTGTTGGTGTTTAGGGGGAATTCTCGAAGCTCAGTGTCATATTAACAGGAAAGAAAGAGTGCGGATCAACAAGGAGAACCTGGGAAAGTACATATGTGTGTTTACTATAATAAGATCACGTAATCCTGATATACAGAAGGTGAAGTTCCATGATTTTTGGCATAGGCTTTATATCTGGCTTGTTTGTACTTCTGTATTTGTTGGTTTCTTTTATAGTTGCACACATTTGCCAAATAAAGTGTACATTTCTTTTTCAATGTATCTGTGCCGTTATACTTTGAGTGATCACAAATATCAGAGCTACAAGGATAATCTGATCTGGTGTCCATTGGTGTTTATTTTATATTCACTGAAAAAAGTCGACAAACTTTTGTGGGCTTAATTATAAGCCGAAAAAAACCGAAAATTGAATTTTAAAATAAACACCGAAAAAAGTACGCCGAATTTTGAAAAAATAGAAACTGAAAACGCGGGAATCCTACTTATAACAATATTCAGCGAAAGCAAAATATATCATTTTGACTTTTCTTAAATATTATTCATGGTAATAAACGAAACCGTTTATTCAAATAATTAATCTAATAAGGAGTGATGATTAATCATGCTAATATATTTTTACCGACGTCCAGCCCTACTAGTAGTCATGCGATTGAGATGCCATTGAAAGACCAAGACATGAAGGGTTTACTGAATTTCCCTAAGAGGTCCCTCATTTTGTAGTTTTTTAAGCAATAATCTTCTAAACAAACCAATAGCTATGTTAACATTTCGATATTTAACATTTTTCGACTGAAATAAATATTCCATGAACATTAATTCCTGCTTGCAACATAAGCTACCAATTTCGGCAAGCTGTTTACTATGCGATTTTTGTTTCCAAAGACGAGTTATTCGACGATAACGCCAGTCGACTGCGGACTATTCCGATGGCCTCAGTATAAATTGAAGCAGCCAGTACGCTCTAAGCAATTTTCATTAAGAGAAATATGAAGCGCCATAACTTACCTGAATCATCAGTCTTTCGTTGACGAGCTCCTAGAAGGCCGATTCCAAAAACGCTTGGCGTACACCTTCCCTGTTCGACTGCCACCAACAACGATCTTTTTGTGGATGTCTTCTAAGTCACCACACAAGTGACACTGGCGAACACCACTAGAGAGGGAGGAGGAAACATCCTCTCTCTCTCTCTCCACCATTCGGCCTGCTTCCCTCTTTCCTGCCTTACCCTCCCTCCCCCCCCCCCCCCCGGCCCTGAACACTGAACCTCTAGTTTTTTTGTTTGTTTTTTTATAACAATTTGTTTTTGTTTTGTTTTTTCTTACAACACCCTAGCCGTATCACGTCGCCGGTGACGCCATGCGGGTACGGGTAGGGTGCCTACATGTTTCCGCCGCTCCGCTGTTTAGGTGAGCAATACGTAACCGGAACGAAGTACAGCATA
>JAZHYW010002150.1:0-26835 GCA_037355805.1 Ixodes ricinus
ACACAGCACCCCGACGAATCGTTGCTGGAGTACGTGAGGGCGATGCAGGAGCTGTTCCTCCTCGCTGACCCCTCGGCCCCTAATGCGGAACGGGTTGAGCGTGTCATTCGGCAGGCGCACCCGACTTTCTCCGCCTACCTTCGAGGCAGCCGTTTCCATTCACTGGATGACCTGGCACTCGAGGCTCGCCGCATTCAAGGTGACATTCTTGCGGCTCGAGCCTACCGGCCCCCACCCCCACCAACGGCATCTCTTGAGCCGCGGTGCGCGTGGAATGGTGACACTGTTGCTCCCCATTCCCGCCGGGCCGAGGCCTCCACGGCGTATGCCGACGCCCGGGGTCGAGACGCACGAGAGATTTCTGATCGGGCGCTTGATCCCTACTCCTACGGGTTGCGAAGATCCGCTGCCAAATCGCAGTCGGGCCCGCACAGTCAGGACCGCGTTGTGGGTCCTAGACGCGAAGAGAGGCGACCTCGAAACGAGCCTTTCGCTCCGAACGAGAGGAGGAATTCCCCGAGACCTGCCGGACGGAACCCTTTGGCTCCCGAAATTCGATGCTATCGCTGTGACCGCATTGGTCACTTGGCTCGAAACTGCACGAATCCACAGGCATCGGGAAACGGGCCAAGCCGCCGCTAACGAGGCCGGCGGCTCGACGGAAGGCTGGAGCACCTGGTTCTGCTCTAGCGCCGTCGGCGTACCGGGCCGATGGTTTGTCCGGTGCGCCCGCCCCGTTTCTGGCCTTGACGATCGCTGGCCGAACGTTTAAGGCACTCCTGGACTCCGGAGCCAGTGCTTCGTTGTTCGGTGAGGAAGTGTTGGCGCACCTCCGGACCCATTCTGTCCGATTGAGAGAGTGCAACACGGCATTTCGGCTCGCAGCGGGGGCACTGCTCTTTCGAGCGGCTCCGTGCGGCTGGTTGTACGCTGGGACAACCGGGTGAGGCGACACCGTTTTGTGCACCTCCCCGGTCTTTCTGTGCCGGTAATTTTGGGTCGAGACTTCTTGGCTCAGACTGGCATAGTCATTGACCTCGGCAACGCTGGCTATCGGGAAGGCGCTTTCGGCTCTGTCAAGCCGTTTGCCGAACCCCCGCCGCCGCTCCGGCCTCTTTCCCGTTGAGCAGCCGCAACAAGCGCGGCCACGCGGGAGACGCTGTTTCCCGGAAACCGGTTGTGGACCCGGCGGTCGCGCGCCCCCTCTTTTGGGAGCGAGCGCCGCCGCGGCGTCCCGAGTCGCCACCCACCCGCTAATTGCTGGTTCTTGCGGTTTGGGGAGGCGCGACAAGGCTCGTCTTGCGTCGTTGTTGTACTCTTACGACTCGATGTTCACGGATCGTCCGGGCTGCGCCGATTCGGTGCGGCATCGGATTGACACGGGTGAGGCCCCTGCTTGGAAGTGCCATCCCCGTCCCGTGAGTTTGGCCAAACGAAAGGCCATTGACGCTGCCTTGGACGAGATGATTGACACCGGCGTTGTCCGGTCGTCGGAGAGCCCATGGGGGTTCCCCGTCGTTCTCGTCCCGAAAAAGGACGGCAGTTCGCGCCTGTGCGTGGACTACCGCAAGCTGAATGAGGTCACTCGCAAGGACGCTTATCCGTTCCAAAGCATTGACTCGATTTTATCCAACCTGGGCGGAGCTAGATATTTCACTACGCTCGACGCCAGCAGAGGGTACCTGCAGGTTCGGATGGAGCCCGGTGACGAAGAAAAGACCGCATTTGTTTGTCACCGTGGGCTTTTCGAGTTTACTCGGATGCCCTTTGGCCTAGCCGGAGCTCCTATGACGTTCCAACGGCTAATGGACAATGTCTTAGGCAATGCCAGATGGTCGCATGCAATGGCTTACCTAGACGACATTGTCGTGTACTCCGACACCTTCGAGGACCACTTACGTCACTTGAAGGATGTTCTCGAGAAGCTGCGGGCTGCGGGGATCACTTTGAACCCAAACAAAGCCCAAATCGCTGAGACCCGTATCTCCTTACTGGGTTTCGTGATCGACGACGGGCGCGTTGCGCCCTGCCCGGAAAAGCTCCAGTCTATTCTGGAGTATCCGAGGCCGTCTGATGTCAGCTCTCTGCGCCGCTATCTCGGACTGATGAATTTTTATCGTCACTTTATTCCGGGATGTGCGGCCCTCCAGGCACCTCTCACACGTTTGTTGAGGAAATCTGAGAGATGGAGTTGGGGTCCCGAGCAGGAGGCGGCTTTTATTCGCCTTTCCAACGCTCTGGTTGACACAGCCAACTTGAGGCTGCCCGACCTGAACCGGCCGTTCGTGATTCAGACAGACGCCAGCAATCTGGGTCTCGGGGCAGTTTTGCTCCAGGAACACGAAGCCGAGCTCCGACCGGTGGCCTTTGCCAGTCGATCGTTGACGCCGGCGGAGGTCAACTACAGCACCACGGAGAAGGAGTGCCTGGCGATCATTTTTGCCCTGTCCAAGTTCGACATGTATGTCGATGGAACCACTTTGTGGTAGAAACGGACCATATGGCACTTGTGTGGTTGCAAAGGCTTCGCGAACCCTCTGGTCGCCTAGCAAGGTGGGCCTTGACGTTGCAGCGCTATACCTATGTGGTGCGCTACAGGAAGGGGAGCTCGAATGTCGTGGCGGACGCCTTGTCGCGTGCCCCCGTTTCTTGCCCGAACCCTCCCGCGTCCGACGCCCCGGCTCAGCACGTAGCGCCGTTGGCGCCGCGTGAAGCCGAAAGCCAGTCCCAAAAGGAGGCGATTCCGCCACATTCCTCGGACGAAATCGTGAACCACCTGAACCTGATTAGTTCGGTGGGGATTGCGTTCAGCAGAGAAGAGCTCCTCAAAGCTCAGCAGGGTGATCCTTTGTGTCGAGAGATGATCGACGAGCTCAAGAAAGAGCTGGACTCCGCGGAGTCGGACGGCGCGGCCGTCGGGCGAATAGCAGCTGGTAATGCTGTGGAAAACGCCGAGCACCGAGAAACTGCTGGTATTGCAGTTGGTGCGTTGGATTCATACCTGCTTGACGCTGACGGACTCCTGCTGCGGTACATACCATCCGAGAACGACACTAATGCGTTCAAAGTGGTCGTACCCCGCAGTCTTAAAGGCGCACTTATGCGCTTTTATCACGACACGCCCCTGGCAGGGCACGCGAGTGGCCCCAAGACTTATTTCAAGTTGTGTCACTTCGCCACCTGGCTGGGCATGAAGCGCGACGTACTTCAGTATGCGCGTTCGTGTCACCTGTGCCAGAGCCTCAAGCCACGAGGCGGCAAACCCTCGGGCCTCCTGCAGCCAGTTCAAAGCCAGCAATCCTGGTCTCTGGTGGCGTGCGATCTGGTCGGACCCTTTCCTAAGAGCCCGAAAGGACACCAGTATTTACTGGTCGTCACCGACCACTTCAGTAAATGGGTAGAGCTTTTTCCTCTGCGCAAACTGACGGCCCGGGCGGTGCTGGACAAGCTGATGGAGGTGTTTTCCCGTTTCGGATACCCTCAAGCTTTGATTTCTGACAATGCCAGCATCTTCACGTCAAAGGTATTCGCCGATTCCTGTGCAGCCCTTGGCATAAAGCACAAAAGGACGACGACGTACCACCCCCAGTCGAACATCACCGAGCGTGTCAATCGCAACCTGAAGCCTATGCTTGCAGCGTATGTGGAACGACACCGAGATTGGGATGCCTATCTACCCGAGATCGGGTTTGCACTCCGCTCAACGGTGAACAGATCGACAGGTTTCAGTCCTGCTCTCCTCAATTTTGGGAGGGAGCTGCCGAACCCCATGGATCGGGTATTGGCGGCTACAGGCGACGGGGGCGGCGCGCAGCCAGCCTATGCTGACTACGCCCGGCGGTTGCAAACGCGGATGGAGGCGGCCCTGTCGAAAGCCCGCCAAAATCTGTGCGCAGCCAGAGCCAGTCAGAAGGCTCAGTATGACCGTTCACACCGGGATGTCCGCTATCAAGTGGGCGATCTGGTGCTCAGACGAACGCACGTCTTGAGCGACGCTAGCAAAGCCTTTTCTGCTGCGCTGGCGCCGAAATGGTCGGGCCCCTACCGAGTAAAAGAGACTGTTTCTCCTCTCGTGTATAGACTGACGGACCTGCAATCCAGGGACGTTGGCGGGCCGGTGCACGTCGGCGATCTCAAACCCTACATTAGCAGGGATGAGACGGCCGAGGAACCGTGTCGCATGCGACAGCAGACACGCACGAGGCGTCCCCGTGACGGCCCCTCTGGGCCACAGCCGCGCTACAATCTGCGGAGTCTTCGGTCCTAATGTCCGGATAACTTCGTAAGACTGAGGCCATAGCGCTGGCTATGTCGTCTGCCCAAGCCGCTTATAGCCAACGGACGGTTTTCCGAGGGCTAGAAAGCCGGATAATGTGGGCAGCTTCCGTGTCTGCTGGTGGGGTGAGCTCTGTACTTTTTCTCAGAAATTCTCCCCTTGGACTCCGCCGCAGAGCAGACCCTAGTTGGTTTGCTTTGCGTGTGGACAGGGAAGAACAAATGGCTTTTCTTTGTGTGTCTCCTGCCTTCCCTTGTCGGCGGTAGAAGACAGACCCCAGCCATGTCGTTCGCGCTTTCGGAATGACTTCTTCCCGGCTCGCTCGACCGACGGACCCCCGGAGTGTTTGGGGTGCCGTCAGGTCTGAGCCACTTTTGCGCAAGGTCCACCCCGGAGGCGCACGGCAGTGGCCTGGAATGCCGCTGCCCCCGCTCTGGTGGGGGGACGGGTGAGCCAGGCGGAAGTGCTTTCCCCTTTGGGGAAGCTTGCCCCCTCAACTCGTAGACGAGGCGTCTTTTCGTCGCCTTTGCTCTCCGCCGCCCGAAAAGAGGCTCGAGCGGCATGGCCTTGCTTTGCCTTGCTGCTCGCCTGACGGTGGGCCACCAAGAGATTTATGTGGCTCCTGTCGGTTGCCGACCCCGTTTGGAGACAGCAACTTTTCCCCCGTTGGACTTGCGTTGGTCCGCAGGCTCGTCGTTTCCGTTTTGGAATGGCTTGAAGCCTGGCCGACCGGGGCCTTGCTCGCCCGCTCCGTGACACCTGATACTCGCGGAGAGGAGCGGCCAGCGATGGCGGGCCACTTTGCGACTCTGGAGACCGCCCGTCCCATTGGAGGGGTTTGCCAGAAGCCGCCATGTCGCCGACCACGAAGCACGCAGGGTTATCGCCGTCAACGTCTTCGCTGTCTTCGCCGTCGCCGTCGGGCACTCTGGCCGGGGGTCAGCGTCGCCGGGATCACCGTGGCGGGCCGAGGATGGAGCGGTCGCCGCCGTCGTCTGTGTCCCGGGCTGGAGATCGACGTGGGCGTCGTCGCCGGGATCGTCGTGGTGGCCCCGGGCAGAATCGGATCCCGGGGAGCGGACGCTGCTTGCCTGCCCCACCTAGAGCAACTCCGGTCGGGCTCTCTGTGGCCACCTGGACCTCCCAGGACGGCACCGAGCCCCCTCGGTTCTACGTCTCCAGAAAGCCCTGGGGGGACCAGAGACGACCGGAGCCGGGGCAGGCACTCGACCGCGTCCCCTGGCCTTTCCGTGGCCGCACGGTGACCGAGATGGACGCCCGAGCGCACGGCGCCTGCCTCCCGTCTCGGCCAGGGGATGTGTTTTGCCGCGTCTGCGGTGGCCTGCTTCTTCACGGCGACGGGCACGACCGGTCCCTGTTCCACCGGAGCCGGGCCGGCGGCGGGGACGGCGACATCATCGGGCCACGGCGCGTGGACGACCCGGCGGAGCACCCGGACGCCATCCGCTGCTTCGGCGCTCGGCTGGCCCGGGACCCAGTGTTTGCCGCCGCCGCCCTGGCAGCAGCCGGGTTGCAAGGGGTGGCTGCTTCAGCCCCGGCGAGTGTGCCGCCGAGACCACCAACGCCGCCCACCGAGGACCAGGCCGGGCCCAGCGGACTCCAGGACCTGATCGACGTAGACATCGACCTCGACCTTCTGTGACCTGGAGACCGCTGGGCAGAGACGACGACTTCGAGCCCCTTTGGGCTCGGGTAAGCCTGCTGTTCCTTTTCTTTTATTTATGAGAGCCGGTGGGCCTCCCTCTTACATCAGGGAGACCCACCAAGCGTTTTAAGGAGGGGGATGTGGGGACCGTTGGTCGCCCTTCCCCGATGGCCGGTATAACGGCCGTGGTTCGAAACGCTCGGCCTGGCTGCCGTGAGTTCCAACCTGTTCGTGAAGCGTAGGAGAGCCGCCCGGCTGTGGGGGCTCTCCTCCTCACTCTCTCCCGGGGGGACCTTTTCCGTCCCCCCGCTCATCCGGGAACCTAGTTGTTTTGGGTGAGGACGACGCCCGCGGGGGAGGAGGTCGACGCGCGTGCCCGACTTCGGGAACGTAGGGGACTCCTCCCGCGGATGCGATAGAGATCGGACGTGTTGCGAAGGACTTCCTTTGCCCGCTCTGGACTGCGCTCTCGGGACAGTGTCGACAGGGTGAGCCTTTCATCTGACCTTGTCGGCGCGGGGGTTTTGGGACAGTGTGTCTTTTGGTGTTCCAATAAACACCGTTGGACCCAGTCCTATTGTGGTACGTGCTCCTCCTTTTTAGAGAAGCGATCAGTTGTGCGGCTGACGTTCGGACCCGCCCGTAGCGGTGTTCTCGAGAGAAAGCTGCGGGGTGTGGGAGTAGGCTTGGCGTCTCCTGATTCGAGACCGCCGCTGAACCCTTCGGTTACCACCACCCGTGACCATCCCACAAAGTGACGCTTCGGTTTCGGGCTGGAATCGACGCAGCACGATGCAGCGAGGCGCTGTAAGAACGATGAACGCTGATTTAGCAACAAAACTACACTCTCAGAAATAGGGGGTGTATAGGGTACACCCCTTGTCTCATTTGTAACACCCCAAAAATTCAATTCGACGTTCAGTTCACTGACGTCGAACTGACAATACCAACTTTCACGAGCGGCTTGATAGTCGAGCGATACAACTTACTACAATAGCTAATGTACGGATTAAAGGCTACCGTAAGACAGTCAAGGTATTTGGCCCTGCTGCAAAACCTGTATTTTTTGTATTCTTCGATACGCACATCAGCTATTTAGTGCGTTACATCCAACAGCTATCAAGCCGCTCTTAAAAGTTGGTATCGCCAGCTCGACGCCAGTAGACTGAACGTCGAAATGTAGTTTTGGGATGTTACATATGGGACAAGGGGTGTACCTATACAGCTCCTATATCTGAGAATGTAGACGCCGCTGTCACTGCCGACTGCCAATGACGGCAGTGGCAGCGCCGACATCTGCGTGGGAACAGCACCAAGACCAACCGCAGATGCATCGCTGGCCAGCGTAGTGAGCGCTAGAGGTACAAAGTACGCCAAAGTCAGTGCTGAGGTGAGGCTGTGACGAATCGCTTGGAACGCTGACTCGCACGCGGGTGTCCAATAGAAGAGCCCCGAACGCATGATCAGCTGAATAGAGGTGGTGACTTTGAAAAATCCCTGATGAAGTGGCGATAAAAGTATGCTGCTTGGACCCATGATCGGACACGCTTCGGTGTTTGAGGCGTACGGATCCGGTTCAGATGCCTCCACTTTTGCAGAATCTGACAGCTTTCCTTGCTAAGACAGTATGAACCCTAAGAATCTGATCGACTCAACTCCAAACTTGTACTTGGGGAGGGACACTTTAAGTCCTTTGCGCAGCAAGAAGGGTTTTGAGCAGATTGAAGAATTCATCAGAAGTTTATTGCAAAAGGCAGGACGTCGTTGAGGTAGACTCTCGCTCCGCATTTTGGATGGCGTGGTTTCAGAGCTTTCAAAGATGGTGTTCATAGTCCTTTGGAAAGTGGCAGAGGCATTTTTTAACACAAATTGCATTCTGGTTCATTTGTAGGCTCCTTAATAAGTCAAAACGAGTTTTCTGCTTTTTTTTATCCTTTGGGCGGAGAGTTTATTTGCCAGTAGGCGCACTTGAGGTCTAAGGACGCAAACAAGCGACATCCGCGACGTCGTTCATGAGATCGTCAGCGACTGAAAGGGGCTGGATGACACTGATGGTCATTCTGGTTGAGCGGGATATAATTGGCCACAAAGGCGCTTTTTCTTCCCGCAGTCACAACAACAATGGGAAATCCCGAGGGGCCAAGCGATGGTACGATGATTCCCTTTTCAAGCATCTGCGCTGTTTGCTCTTCGGTGAAGGAACGGTCGCCGGAGGTACAGCAGTAGAGCTGACGTCTGTAAGGCTGCGCTCCTTGCACGGTGGTCAATTGTGTGCTGCACGTTGCCACAGGGTTCGAGGTCATCGTCACCCACCTCAAAGATAGGAACGTGTAGCCCTAGAATTTCTCGAATCGTGTCTTGTCCAGTGGCGAGGAGTTGCGTGCTGATTATCACGGCCTGCGGTAGTAGGTCCTACGTTGTAGTGGGAACTGGATGTTGGTCTTGATATGGGGCACTGTGTAGTGCGGGTATGACTAATTGCTTCCATGCTGGCTGCTCCTCGGGAAGGCTCGGGGAGGTTTGAAGCGCGTCAGGAAGACATGGCGCGGTAAGCGTACTGAGCATGGAGTTCTGGAGCAGCACTGCGCAGGCCATTAGCGGCAAGTGTTTTTTTTTTTAGTGAATACGGAGGGCGGACGAAAAACTCCATCTGTGCTACACATAACCATTGCTCACCCAAGATCAACGGCAAGGCATTTCGGCTCAACACCGCTGCGTCCACCAGGCCGAAGGTTTCTCCGACTTAGATGCGCAGGCAAACGAAGCCAATCGGGGTTACCGAACTCCGTCCAACTACTCACGATTGGTGGTTTGCCCAGTGGGATTAGATTCAGATGAATGGCAAGGCGTGATGATATGATGGTAATCTTTAAACCAATTTCCGGAAATGCGTTCACCGCTCCGACGCCAGCGATCGTGGCGGGGACGACCGTGCAGGCGAATTTAGATCCTGGGAGTTCTTCCGAAGAATGGCTGCTAAAAGATGTGGTGTTAGGCTGTTGGCTTGACCCTGTTTTGAGTTGGTGTGTACCAGTAGTTGAACACCAGCAGGATCCATCTCCTCTAACTACATCAGTAATAACTCCGTCTATAAATGTACGTTCTGCACCTTCAATTCCTCCAGGTTTGTCGTTGTTAGCTTCTGCTCAAGTTTGTGTTCCTTCTTCATTCATACTGTCAGCTGGTTCACCACTTCCACAGGTTCCTAGTCCTCCCTTATTTATGCCGGTTGTCGGCCCGTCGCCCCTGCGAGCATGTTCACATGCTCGATGGACTGATGCTGCCTTAGCAGCATTGGCGAGAATCGAGCTCACTATTCCCGAATACGTCACAAATATCAGTGTAGCCACCCATACAATATATACATCGAGAACAAGAGCTACTATAACCCAGGCAAGGAAGACCATAAGATATAAAGAAATTTTAGATAGAGAAAGGTAGACTCCTCGTGATCCACCAGTTGATGATGAAAACAGTCCACCTCCTTCACCTATGGAGTTATCCATAGATGAAGTCTATAGATAACTACACCGAGTAGAGAGGCTGACTTCGCACCGAAGTTCCCGACCTGTAGTGCAAATGAATTTTACATTTTGACTATCACGTATTGCAAAAGGGTGTTGTAAATTTCCAGCAGTGCAGACACATCGTTTTTAAGCCTATCGAATCAGTTCAGAACCGGGCTACAGGAATCATCCTATCTGACTACAACCGCAGCTTCAGCGTCGCCGCCCTAAAAAAGTCAGCTAAACCTTCCGTCATTGCCAATTCGCCACAAAATTGCTCGCCTTTCAGTTATTCGCGAAATCCACTACTATTATCCAACGCTCCGCATCCTCCCCTCGCGTCGTCTGCCCGACTCGGCGAATCCCGAACAATCGCCCGTTTATCTGGTAGCATTAACACATTCAACCACTCCTTTCTCCAGACGACCGTTGACTGGAACGATCTGCCCCACTCCACTGCTTCACAAGAAAGCTCCGATGTCTTTCGCTCAACCGAAACAGCTGATTTTCATTAAATCAGAAGGTGAAACCTCAGTGCGCACACTGTTTTTTTTATATATATTTTCCTAGTTACTATTTTTTTCTTGGTGTCTTTACGTAGAATTTTACTATGTGTTATTTTTACTCAACTTAACAGTGTTGTATTGACTGTATGCCTACACTATGCAGCCCCCCATTATGTAAAGCCCTTCTGCGAGCCTTTGAGGGAAAATTTATAAATAAAATAAAAGAGAGCTAACGGCTTATGTCTTGGGGGTATTTCAATGTGTTTTTTAGGAGATTGATTATTTTAGATGTATGTGTGACATCAGCAACGAACAGTAGACACGCAAAGTCAAACCCAGAGCAGCGTTTGCAAGAGGTTTGTTTACTCCTTAATGCCTGTAGTCACTGCCAAAACAAGACGCGCACAGCGTGTCTTTCGTTGCCCACTGCCAGACGTTGGCCCCGCGTGCACACTCGGAACTCACGAGACAACAAGATGTATCAACATCAGGAAGTTGCGTTGGAGGCAGGACAACTGAAGGACCTCCCTGTCTTTCTTATCTTTTCAATGACTTTACTCTATCATGGACTTTGGTGTTTTCTATCAGAGGAAGGTTAAGCCAATAAACAACACCTACCTCTTCCGTGACCTTTTAGCTCACGGGAGAGGTTGGTTTTTCTTGTTACTAAGTAAACAAAAATACTACGGCAATTAAACGAGGTCCAGAGGTATACTTCAGTCTCGTATATTTACGCATCATTTGGCATAATCAAATTCTGTCAATGTGCTTCGTTTGCAGGGCATCAACTGCAGCGCTTTCCTGTGCTCTTCTCCTGCTTACGGCTCCTGAGCTTGCAACACCAAAGACGTTATCACGTGAGTAATTAATTATTTAAACAAAAAATCAAATATTTATTTCTGCTTACCAAGTTCGCGTATTTTGTTTCTTAACTTCGGGGAAGAAGCAACCACCACAGCTTTCCTTCAAAGAAGTATGCCTCCTTCAATACTTTACGCCTTTCTAAATTAGACAGTCGTTTGTCGGTTGTCGGTGGTTGTGCTCTCTCCCGGTTGGACTTATCATTAAAACAACCCATACTCGTCTGTTTACCAGAACATTATAAAAATAGGTGTGAATTCTTTTTCTGTCTTTCAGTCCTAGATGGCGCGGTGAATGGGCGTTTTTATGTATTGAAACTAGTAAAGAAAAAACACTCGAGGTTTTATTTGCGCACATCAGTTTGTGCTGCCTGCCTGATATCACATGGGCAAGACGAACGCGCCCCGCAGAGGGAGCTAACATAGCCAAGGTACTATGTGGACACGTCCGAAACTGCAATACACTTCCTTGGCCCTTTCTTACTTTTGGATGGATCGCACCATGGTACCGGAGTCAGCCCTGTTGCTGATGACAAGGAAATTGTTGCCCCCTGCACATGCAAAAAGAACTTTCTCAAAACGACTTGTTTCCTTTTCTCAGTTCGCTCTTTTTTAATCCTAAACAACATTATTATACAAGAAACATTTTGCCAAATTATTTGTTGATCAAGCTGCTCTCGCAACAATGTAAACGAGATCAAAACAATATCTTGACTTCTCTAAGTCTGGGACCAAATAAAGCACAGTTCAAAAAAGCGCAGGTGATGGGAATGTGTAAATTCATTCATGCGTGATTTAACCATGGTTTTCTTATGGCCAACTATAGTAAAATTTATTTTATTTACTACTAGTGTACTGTATCACGGACATTATGACCTGAAACACTCTTTCGCGCTTCCTTTGAGTACGGACCAGTTTTTGAGAGCTGTGGTCAAAACTAGAAATGGTACACGAAGGTTTGGTCCCATGTTTTGGACAATTTAACATATCGAGAGATAGCAGAGGTTGTGGGGTTCGAAGATGCAACAAAAGTCTGGATCGGGTGTTTCAGCTCATAATTTTTGCGGGGTTGCATGTCAATAAAAACGACGTTGACAGACTCATCAATGTAAATGCAGTAGTTAAAGCGGCTGTGCCTTTTTCGTTCCCTATCTCTAACATGCTACCTCACGCGTACCTCGCTTCTTAGAATCGTATTAAAAAAATACGCACACATTATAAAAACGCGAAACACTAAAAAGCGGTTTTCTGTGAAGTGTGCTTCGCGAAGATTCTTATAAAATAATCCGGGAATAAAAAGGCTCGTTGATTAGCTGTCACCGATTTTACGAAGTGACTCAATGCAGTCAAACAGTGTGGGATACCGAATATAATTGCAATAAGAAATGCTGGCAATGAGATGGTAACGAAAAAACAATAATATTTTGATTCGCTTTTAACTTCTTGCTAATAACATAATTTTATTTATTCCGACAGCCAGCTTAATGAAGCAAAAATTAATAAAATAGCACCGCAATTATACTATTTCCTTAACCGTTTACCTGCATGGTTGCTTTCTCAGCCCTTTGACTTTTAACGTAGAATGGGCTAGCTATGTATACAAGTGCTGGACCAAACGAACGACTGACAATAAAAAGTGACATGTAAGTGGTGTCTTCCGGATAAAGTGATGTCAAGCAACCAAATTTCGTTAAATTTGTAAGGAAACCTCTCCCCGGCCCACCTAACGTATTTTGTTGACGTACATTTTGAAGCTTGGTGAATATCGCAGTAGGCTTAAGCCGCCGTGCACTCATTATGCAAAATACACAAAGTTCTCTTTAGACATGATGGCAGAATTATCTGTGTGCACGCCTCTAGAATCCTTATACATATGTCTGCAGACAGTGTGACTAATGCGACCGTCAAACAAGAAAGAATCCAACAGCTGCACGGTGTCTTTTGAATGACCGCGGTTTAAACACCATTTCGGATACCGCCTGACTCCCACTGACCGGTTTAAGCGATCGTGTTACCCTAGCGATAACCAGGGATGTTATCGTATTAAGTTACGGTATGAGTCTTGGTACATCAAAGATTGCACAGAGTTTTACGGACTCAAAAAGGCTATTTGATATACGATATATTTGCGGCGGTACTTTGGTCACAACTGACAGTGTGACCTAATTGCTACTTTAATGTTTTGTTTCTGCTCTTGACTCCCACTCAGGATAGAAAAAAACCAACATCATCGCAAAAAAATAAAATGGGCGAGATCTTGTTCTGAACTTTCAATCTGCAGAAAGGCATCTTACTTTCTTGTTTTGGCTGTGACAAAAAAGACAGAAAATCAAATGAAGGGCAGTAGTTGGGTAAAAACATCATTATGGTAACGAATAAACTTTGCAAATGTACGATAACATATAAAAGAGAAATGCTATGAGTACAAAACGGGCTGGTCCGGGGACGGATATATTCGGCGATTGCTCTCGGGAAAATCACAGGACAGACGCGAACGTTCGTCTGGGTAAGAAGTGGATAAAAAATAAATGAGGACGAGAGTGATGATGATCATGGTAAAGATTAAGCGAGCGTTGTCCATGAGCGCCTCTAAGATTATCCTCCCCGGGTCGGTGAAGTGTTGCTTCCTGGCCACTCTGCAGTGATTTCCCTACACACACCCTAGGGGGTGTACACCCCCCTTGTTTTTCTGAAGGCACCCCCTTAATTCGCAACGACTTCTCTATTCTCAATGCCCTCCCCCCAACCCCACCTCCCAAATATTTAGACACTCCCCTCCCCTGATTTCAATTCCTGAAGAAACCCCTGCCACTCAGTATCGCTGATGGTGTCAGTCAGCGAGGGGTGAATGCTTTGACTCGGCCAACGTGTACAACTCGCAAAAGCGACGTCAGCGATCTAAGGAAACTTGTATGGGGTCGACGAAGTAGTTCACCTGGGATACCAAGGCGAGTACGTTGTAGGTGTCGATGTAGAAACGTTTTCACAACTGCCTGGTTGCCGTGTAGGCAACGAGGGCAGCACGAGATCTCCAGGCTGGAAGGTGGTAGTTTTGTGTGTAGAATCATAACGCAGTTTCCGGTGCGGCTGATGCATTGTCGTGCCATGTTTTGCGAGTTAACGGGTGTCTTCTGCTTGAGGTGTACGCTAATCTAAGTCAGTGCTGTGTTGCGCCGCGGGTGGAGGAGGGAATACAATATCCAGCGTAAATGTAGCATATACTTTACAACGGGAAATACATCTCACTCCGGGGAACTACATTAGCTTTGGCGAGGGACAGATTTCGCGTAGTTAAAACGGCTGGATGCGCCGCAGTGTTGGAGTGGTTCCCTTTGAGTTGGTAGTGGTGGCGAGCGTCATCTATTGCCGGGAACGTGGCGCTCAAGGCACTTGACTAGGCGCTCTCTGGTGCCTAGTGGATGCTCCATGATCCGTTCTGTCGACGTGTTGCGGCATGTTTCAAAAGCGTGAGATAGAACGATTTTTTTTAATTAAAGTAAAGCTTCTTTGTACACAATCTTTGTAGAAATTAAGTGGTACGAGCTCATTGAATATCATCCAATTTATTAATTGGGGATAAATAAAGCCTCAACAGTAATATCACCAGTAGATACCAAGTGTTATAAAACTTTGATACTGTAATAATTCGGAGATATATTAATTTTGTGCACAAAACCATCACTCAGAGAAAAACTGAGTAATTCTATGAAATCATTACACATGCTTTATTTCTCAAACAACTTTTTTCATGAATTCCGCAAAACATTTAATTTTTCAATATACAATAATATACAGGTTTCAGAAGTCGCTCTTGTAAAAGTGATCGGAGCGCACACGTTTTTTATTGAGTCTCCGGTTCATGCTTTTTGAAAACAGCATCTCTTGCTACAGACTTGCATCAAACTATTCATTGCCAGCAGTCGGAATGATACACCCCTTCATTTACTTGAAGGTCGTTGAGTCAAAACAAAAGTCAGGAAACCATAAAAGCTGTGGACTTTCGTGTATGTATCCCCATGGAAAGGGAAGGACAGGTCATTTTCCTGCAAACTGCGGTACTTGCCGCCGGTAACGTGGCACACAGTATTCCTCATTATCACACGCTCCGTACCGTCTACTTCCACCTCCTCTACAATCGTTAGGAGGGCACTGCACGTCACCTGGAGAAAATACGTAACGCCGTTAAGCTTGACTTTGAAGCAACGGGTTGTGCCGGACCTTGGCGGGCGATGGGGGAAAGCCGATTCCTACAGCGCTTCGGCGCGGAATGTTGACGGACGCAGACGAGTAACCAGTCGTACTCTGGGTAATGTAATATTAATTCAGGACCCAAGTGTCAAACCGATGGCTTTTAAATTGGTGAGTGTTCGGGTCTTTGTTCAAGAATCGAGGTTAAGTTGTGATATCTAGCCAACGTCCGCACTCTTTTCGCCATTGAGGCAACACCGCGGGCAAGAGCGTTCGCTTCCATATATTTATGCCATTTACGATTCCAAGCTGCCTTTTTGCAAGCTGCCTTTTCCAAGGTGCCTTTGCAGGCTGCAAGCTGCCTTTAGCAAGCTGCCAGCGCAAAAAACTGTAAAAAGAGGTGTTGTAATGTCGGTGTTGCACAACGCCTTGAGAAAGTCTTGTGCACATCGTTTACAATCAGCGCTGATGAGCCAGCAGTTAAGATTAAAGTTGGCAGGGTACCCATCAGAACTGGTTGCAAAAGTTTGTTTGAGGCTTACAGATCGGATCAGTGGTAAGGAACAAGAGAAAAAACAGCTGAAGAATTGTGTAGTGGTACCTTTTTTTCATGCGGTTTCTCATAATTTGAAAGCGGTGGCATCTCGGTTCGGTGTTTCGGTAGTTTTTAAATCAGATTTTAAGCTTAGTAAGCTGACGCCTTTTACAAAGGTTTATGTAGGATGTGTAAAGAAGCACAGGGCAGGAGAGGTGGAGTGTGAGGGAGAGGTCGTGTACAGTATTCCGCTCGAGTGCGGAGGGGCGTATGTGGGCCAAACAAAGCGGTGTATTAATGATCGTATTGCTGAGCACAAGAGAGCAGTGGCATCTAATTCGCAAAATTCGGAGATTGCAAAACACGTAGGTGAATGCAATGATTGCAAGCCGCTGTGGAATAAGACAACGATGTTGGCAAGGGAGAGAGATGCAGCTAAAAGAATCCTTATCGAAACTATTAAAATAAACAGCACAGCTAACTGTATTAGTAACCCGTCAACATTTATAAACGATGCAACAAAGAGATTTCTAAGCCTTTGAGTGTGTTTTGTTTGTGTGAGCCATTGTTTCCGGGTTTAGTTTTTGTTTTTGTTTTTGGATGTTGTGTTTGTACGCAGCTGTTTTAGGGTTCCTCAGAAATGTTTTTGTTGTAACCTTTTTTTTTTTTTAGGGAGAGAGCGGGTGGGTTGGGGGAGGGGGGGGGGTTAGAAAATACCGCCTAAGGAGGTCACACGCTTTGTCGCGTTTCACCGAAGTCCTTGAGGTTAAAATTATAGACTTAGTTTGGTTCAGAGATCTGTGGAGCGTCTCCTTTGAAATCTCTTAGTCGACTCCCCTTTCTTGACTCTCCCGCTCCTACCATAGCTACCCTCATCTCTCTCTCTCTTTCACTCTCTCCTTCTAACACACATTCTCGTCTCCGTGGTACGGCTACACATACTCTGACAAGCAAAGTAAAAAATGAGTTCAGTTGGCGCTATCCAAAACAAAACGGCCCTCCGCCACCAACTCTGTAAACATTCCAATCGTCGACCCCTACAAAGGCACGTACAAGTCCTTAACATACCTCTCGTGTTCACAATAGCCGATTCCTGGTACAACCCCGAAAGGTCGACAACAAGGGATGGGACGTGCCATCAACGGCATAATGCGCGTACATAAAACAATACATATTCCGAACGAAGCTGTCAAGAGCAGCTAAAATAATACAAAGCACCTTCGTAGACGAATGAGTTATATGCGGAGCTCTATATAAACAGGTGGAAGGTTACAACGTTCACGTTCGCGCCACCACCTGGGGCCCATCGACCCCGGGAGGGGGCACGCGCCGTTACGTAAAGAGGCTCGAACCCCCGAAGAAGGCAAAAACATACAAAATTACACTACTAGCGGTTGTTGCTTCCCGCCTGGTGTCGGCGTCAAGTTTGAAGTTTGGGGGAAGTGATTCAGTCTGGGTCGGAGTTGGCTTATTGATCGTGTTTACGAACTGCGGTGGTGGTTGTGGAAAGGGTGGGTGAGAGAGTGTTTGACAGTGTGACGTCATGCGCCAGGGGATGGTGGTTTGTTGTCCTTATAAGCGAGGCTGGGGGAATAAATGTTCAGCTGAGTTTGAGACCTGTGTCTGTGTTGTCCCCTTTTTTCTTCTCTTTTTTGTCCTACGTCTCGGGTTTTACAATGTTGAGGCTTAACTAGTACATTTATAAGCTAAGCATTATAAACATTCGCAGATCATTGCTTTTCCGGAAACTGTTTTCGTGCGGGTTATTCAGATTATCACAGTTCACAAGCTCGCTAAAATTGCGTGTTATGCTCGATTTGTGCGTACTTTTATCGCAATCACGAGACATGAAAGTTCGAGCACCGATAATGCCTACTGAAGTCACAATACTTTACTGCTCGTTTATATTTGAGTTATCTTTTCGCTGTTGTGGTTTTTGCTGTAGCTCGTTTGGCTAAGAACACGGGATAGCAGACCTTGTGAAGCTAACAGCTATGAGATTTCTGTCGGCCTCCCGGCATTTGTACGTATACAGGTGCTAATAAAATGATTGATTGAAGCTTTGGCTTTCCCTTTACGTTCTCCGAGCTGCGGTGCCTTAACGCACTCGGCTCCCCCCCCCCCCCCAAACAAACACTGCTGATACAGTATGTATTCGTAGTCTATCGCCTAATATGTATGAGGCGCATTCGCCAATGATTCTGTCAGACATGCGCGTCACAAGCATTGCGCTCAATATACGATTTACGAGAAGTTTGACTGGCTTTGCAGAGCAGGACTGTGGACGTCGAGAGCCCTCCCGCTACAGGATCGTGGGTGGCGCGAAGGCAGGGCTGGGGTCATCACCCTGGATTGTGAGTCCAAGACGGACACGCGGTTTCTTCGGATCGGTGTGTCGCAAACAGCTCTAGGGCGGAGAACGGCGCCACTGAGCGCGCCCGCATCGTCTTTTGCAGGCGCTGCTCATGCACGCCCGACGCAAGCATCCCGGCTACGAACCTGTCTGCGGAGGAGCCCTCATCACGGCCAAGGTCGTGCTGACGGCCGCTCACTGCGTCGAGATCGGCCCGAACGAGTGAGAACGACTCCTTGACCGACACTTCTTCGATAAGGAGGTCGTAGAGCTAAAGTTAATTTAGGTCCCGCAGAGGTCAGCGCAGGGCAAACAGCAGCTCAGGGCGCAGGGAGCGACAGCTCGCGCTGCACAACTCAGGGTGTCCAATCCCCACCCGTCTCGATCTGAATGAGCATCCTAGCGGCGTGCCGTCGTGTATTACTACTGCGTGACGCACGTTGGAACCCAGGCTAGCGGTGCTACTGACCCGGCGAACTCTCTTGTCTACAGCGTAAACCAGCGTCGCCGCGCCTCAAAGGCAAACCTTACCCTGGGTGAGCACGAGCGTCAAATTTGGTTTCGTCTCGCGCACGAATCGTACACCACGAGCGCTGCGTCGGCTCGCTCGGCTTAAAGTCCCTTGATAAAATTAACGCTTACAAGTACCGCCAACCATTGTTGTGGAAATGCGCAAGACACGTGCCACGAGCGGGTGCTTCGCCGCCATTCGCTTCCAAGGGCCGCTCAGTTCGGTGCTACGCCGCCATTTGCTTCCAAGGGCCGCTCGAGACACTGGCTTCGTGCACTGGCGCACTTGACGCTACTTGCAAGACAAATAAACACATCGAGGGGCTTTAGCTCGGCTGGGTCCTGCTTTCTCGCTTATTGAACCCAAGTCCCGGCTGTACGTTGACTCGGCACTCTTGTCCAGTTTTTGCTCAGTCGCGGCCATTTCATATCAGCGGAGCTTGAACCAAAATCGAGTAGCCCAGGGCTCCTCCCCTAGGTCACGTAGAAAATTCAGCACCACGGCCGAGTTATATTTTTAGCTCCCTCCTGCGCCATGAAGTCGGGGTAAAACAAAAAATCGCTGCTTCCTTACCTGCGTCCTTAATTGGTCTGTGTACAAAGTTCCAGTGTTGGCTTCATTTTCTTCCCGTGCACTTGATTCCTGGAAGCCCACAATTCAATTCGTGCACCCAGGATATGACGCCGTGAGTGCCTGGCGACGGAGTCACCATCTTCGCCGTCAAACTGCTTGTGAGACGACGGGCGTTTGAGCACGGTGGTCGCACTGCCTGTTTTTCTCGATAATAAGGCCGGCGTGGGTATTCTCGAACAACACGCCAAATTAATTCAGCAAATTAAGTGTCTTTGCTCGAGTAAAATTGTAGTCAATTTCTGCAACAAAAACGAGTAACTTAGTCCCGTTATTTTTTCTTCCAAGTATAACAAGTAATGATAGTTTCTTCGAGGAACGCGGCAAAAACAACACAGGGCCAAAAGAATGCGTGAAAGGAGCACTTGTCAAAATAACATGACGTCAAAATACCACGGTGCTAAGTCAACACAGCCTGGAAAAGGGAATGACAGAGAAGCACATACCAAAATAACATAACATCAAAAGTGCAGCGCGCCAAAGCTGCAGTCATGTAGGTGACATCGCTAATATAGCGTCAACAACTACTTTCGCCAAAGCAGAGATTTTACTCAGCATAATAGACTCGTTTTAATATCGTTTTCAATGTAGCATGTTTTTTTATAAGATGTTTTATTTTCTTATTAAGCCGCGGCTGCTAGCTTACTGAATGCAAATGATTCGATACCTCTTTAAGTGAGAAGATAGTCACAGAGCCCAGTATTTCGTATTTGTCAAGTTTTGTTTGTATGGAAGCTTGAACAGCGAGAACTTATACTCGGCGTCTACATTTTTGTTCTGCGTTAGGTAAGCTAGCGTAAAGTCAATCCTTGGGAAGTAGCATTCCCCTGATGGTTGCCATCTTAATTCACGGAATGAGCAGTTTCCCCTGATCTCTTCATTCTTGGCGAGCCGGTCGAAATTCCCAGTGACAGGTTCCTTTATGAAGACATATTTTGAATACCGAAATTTTGCTGTCCACACACCGAAGACACAAGCGCACATCTTCACACTGCAACCATATGCGGCGTGGGTGCTTGGCGGGATTGAAAAATAATTTTCCTCTCTTGAAGCACGAAAGAAAGAGCAATACCGTTGTTGAGATTTCAGGAGGTAAGCATGATTGATCAGTTGATTGCATGCAGGGTTATTGACGAGGAACGCTTTCAGTACGATGATGCTCCGTAGTGATCTTGTCGCGACTGGTGCAGAACGTCCTTCTGGAAGCTTCGAAGGTTTGAATGAACCGTGGTTTGGTCGTCTGCGTGTGTCCGGCTACAAACAGGAAAGTCAATGGCGCAACTTTTCCTGGATTCAGTGACTTTAGGAGGCTAGTGTAAGTCACATATGTGTGGACACCGCGCGTGTCGCTGCTGCCCGACAAAGTCCTCGTCGTCGGCTTGGTCGCAAACAGCGCATGCAGACGACTCATCGATATGCGACTAATGTCAGCTTGTCGCGGCCCGGTTTACCATGCGCCTCCATGGGAGACATGCTTCTGTTTAAATTCTTTTTCTGGGTTCGCCACGTTACGTAGAACTTGGCACTTGCGCTACGCGTGTTGTTTAGGCACTGTTTCGTCACTGACGCTAGTTTCATGCCTCAACGGCGGCGAGAACAGTTTTATGAACGCGTTGAAGCGGAGAGATTTCTGTCGTGGTGTTCAAGCCAGCGTCCGTCAAGGTCAGAGCTGAAGCTCTGAAAGAAAGTGGAGGAGTTGGGCCAATTGCTTCATATTCAAATATATAAAAGCGCCAAAAACGACAGGTACAAAAAAAAGCTGGAAACAACACAAGACAACTTGTGTTGTATACACTCTTCTTGGTCTCCGAAGGAACGAGCCCACGCCTTCGTGCCATGGGAACGAGAAACTTTGTTTTTTCTCGGTTACGCCGTTTGGAAGGCGGAGACGCTGTCCACTGAGGCTAATCGGGCGCGCGCCAAAAGGACTTTATCTGGTCGATCACGTCGCAGCGTTCGCCGTGCTGTGTGTCCTCACCTATACTCCGTTACACCTTATGTTGTACCACAGCGAAGGCTACAAGCGCGAGCTCATAGCGTTGGCAGCTGCCCTTGGTGCACAAGAGCTTGTGCCGCCGAGGTGTGCCATAGAGCAAGGAGCTCGCTCTTGTAGCCTTTCCTGCGTACAACACAAGGTGAAACAGAGTATAGATATTGTCACGAATCACAATTGATGAGGCGGCGAATAACTCAAGAAACTAAACGTTTAATGGGGCGAACTTGTGCCCGAGACAAAATAGAAGAGGGTTAGCCCTGCAGGCGTCGATGTCGGCGAAACAGCAGGATCGAGCGCTAGGGCGAGACTGACTCCGGCTCGCCATGCCTAGCCCCTTTTGTGGACGGAGAGTGCTTCTGGAACAATCGAGATTGAAGGTTCAGCGCATAAAACATTCTAACCTCGAATAAGCAACAGGGTTCTCAAATTTACCAGAACGCGACATATACAAAAATAACAAAAGGTACCTCCGCTACCAGCAATCAAACCGTGGCCCTTTGCGTGGGAGCCAAGCACGATAACCGTTCGACCACGAACGCGCTTGCTGCGAAGACGCGCGTGGCAATATATATTCTACAGCGTGCTTGTGTCTCACGCCAACGCGCTCCAATTCCGAGGAGATACCAAACAAAGCCACGCGTTCTCGCGAGCGGCTTTCACAGCGTTGGAGCGCTCAGTGAGAAAGGAGCCCTGCAATCAAATTTAAGTGTCAACTTTTTTTGCGGTTTCCATCGTCTCTTGGGGTTCGGGCAAGCCAGCAGGCGCGAGAGAGTACCTAAATATCAGTGCGTCATATTTTAACCGAACGACGCGGAAACCTCCTCCACCTACAGGGGCGACCCGCGGTATCAAAAGCGCGCTACATGTGACGTCTTTGGTCCTGGGCTTACTACTGGTCAGAGCCTCTAAAAGCTTCTTTTTAGTCGAAATACAAAACATAACTGGCGCGAACCGTTTCATTTATTTATAAAAGTGGTTTTTGGCCAGTATATCCCTACTGAAAAAAATTATATGAATCTATATAAGAACTGATATGAAATATCCAAAAACTGATATGCGACATATGAAACTGATATGAAATACCCAAAAACTGATATGCGATATATGAAACTGATATGAAATAACTAAAAACTGATATGTGGCATATAAGAACTGATATGAAATATCCAAAAACTGATATGCGACATATGAAACTGATATGAAATACCCAAAAACTGATATGCGATATATGAAACTGATATGAAATAACCAAAAACTGATATGTGGCATATAAGAACTGATATGCAACATATGCCAACTGATATGAATGTGTCCAATAAACATATCAGAAATAATTTCATATAATGTTTTTCAGTATACGACTTGCCGCAGTGGAGCGGCTTGATTTACTGGCTTTCAAATAATTACGGCATGAGCGTTTACTTTTATTAAGAGATTCATCCCCTGAGCCGTTCAAAATACTCTCAGAGGTATGACATTACTGAAAAAAATCCAACATGCTGAGAATATTATTTATTGCTTAGGTGGTCACCGAAAAACTCCGTACTTACAAAACGACCTGTATAAAAGGCGGAAACGCAGAGCTCAGAAGTAGTTATTGGGTGTGCTGTTGTATTCATGTTTGTTGTGCCGTGTATGTGTATGCGCTCAATGTATATATTCAGCTGATGCTAGTGGTATGCGTAATGTATCTAGATGGTGGCGTGAGTAAATAAAAATATTTTTGTAGCACATGAATGGGGTGGTACCTAGCGCCACCTAGCCTAGTGTAACTGATATGCGGCATATGAAACTGATATGAAATAATAAGTTCTGATATGAAAAAGGTGTCCAATAAACATATCAGAAATAAATTCATATAATTTTTTTCAGTAGGGATGTTAGATCAGAAAAGAAACAAATGCAGTTTATAAAGATTACGGAATCAAGAACTGACCCGTCAACATACCCGCCGCAAGCGGTGGAAAAGGCGGCGCATACTAGAAAAGGTGTAGTGGGATCAGGCGCCGACGACCGGCGAGCGTAGGTTTCGGATGTAGGTGGCGGCGCTGCGGTCGAGGATCCGGCCGGTTCCGAGCGTTCGAAGGCCTTCGCGAGCAGGTTTGTCGTGTGGTTTCGCCGTTCGGCAGTATGGCAGCGCGAAGTGGCTCCCGTTCTGTACTGATCTTTACCCCATGTTTGCTGTCGTTTGTGGCCAATGAAGTGTTATGCCGAAATAGTTTTTAATCGCGCAGCAAATGCAATGCCGAGCCGCCCTGGCTGCCCGCCTCCATACAGCTCTAGCCAGAACATGCTTTAGTGGCGCCCTCTCGAGCCGTCGACACGGAGTGCGGCAGTCCGTGACCGCTCAGCTGAGCTCGCTACCCCTCCTCTAGTTCACGGCCACTCAAGCAACCAAGGACGTCATGAAGGAGGTTATTTTTTGCTTGTTTTTGTAATCTTTAATTTGCCTATAACTTTTAAACTAAAGTGAAATTCGAGAAAAGAAAAAGCTTCGATTAAGTCTCTACGTTCAGTGCGCTCAGGCTCGGTGCAAATTAAAAACTAGTAAAAAAGTCCTTGCAGGGCCCCTTTAAGAAATTGTCACAGAAAAGTTAACTCAGTATGAATTCGCTTTAAAATGGCGTCTGCTCTCTCCGCTGTGGAACAATTTTGCCCTCGCGTCGACTGTTAGACTGAACCTTTTAGTCCGTGATTCAAGCATTAGTGGTTCATTTTAGCCATGGCGGTAGATTGCTTGTTCGTATCAAAACCGGCATGGAGGCCCACGGAGCTTACTATCTCTGGGTTCAGCAGTGCCAGCTCAGATTTTTCAGTACTTTTTATATATTATGAGAACCGCTGATTTCTCTTATACAAACTATAATCTTCAGAGTGGCTTTCTTTTTATCATAGTTATATTTATAAAGTCACCTCGCACATAAGCTAGAAATAATTGAAGAATAAGCGCCAATACAAGCCCTTCTAGAAGTTTCACTGAAGTGAGACGCCGGTTAGGTCGGACCCATCTTAAACAAAAAGTTAGTGCTTCCCATTTAAATTTTTCCTAGTATATATCATGAAGATACAGGTTTCGAAAAAGGTATCGAGATCCGTCACCACATTGCACAAGAATGAAGGTGACGACAAGGCGAACAGTGAACTGAAAATAAACGCTTAATCGGCGAACTCATGCCAAACAAAATAAAGAACGAGCGTCGAGGCAGCAGAAAAGCGGGAGGCGATTTGGCGGCGTAACAGCAAGCTAGAGCGAGACTGACTCGACAACGTCCCGTGCAGCTCTTTATCTAGTGTGCGTGACTATCTCGAAAATTCGGCAAAAAAGCTTCGAGCGTCGCACGCTCGGGGCGAGAACGAACAGGCACTTTCGAAAACAAGAAACTAGGACGAAATGATGAAAGTTACGCCCCGAGTAAGGATAAACGCGAGTCTTCTAGAATTTTGTGACCGAGCGTTGCTTGTTCGGCCCTGCGCGTGGCATTATCCCCCCCCCCTCTTTAAAAGCGCATCGTCCCGATGCAACACGAAAGGAAAACAAACATGGCTAAAAAATTTGGAGTGTGAAGAAATAAACATGCAGCGTCACAATCCTAACACGCGTAGAACGGCTTGAGTAGAACTACGTGAACCACTTCGGGTCGTGGCGGATGGCGGCATCCTGATGGTCGGGTTCCGTCGGGCAGCATCTCGAAGTTCAATTCACCAAGGCGGCGAATGACCTTGCAGGGTCCAAAGTAGTGTTTTAACAGTTTTTCGCTGAGGCCGCGCCGGCGAAGGAGCGTCCACTCCCACACCTGTCTCCGGGCTGAAACTTCACGTCGCGGTGACGGGGGTTGTACCGGCCAGCGTCGACACGTTGTTGGTCCTTTATGCGAAGGCGGGCTAGCTGACGCACCTCTTCTGCCCGTTGAGTGACCAGCTGGACGCCGTCGGTGCCGTCGTCCGTCGGGTCATGGGGCAGCATGGCGTCGAGCATCGTCGTCACATTTCTGCCGTGCACCCGTTGAAAAGGTGTAATCCCCGTGGTTTCTTGAACCGCCGTGTTATACGCAAACGTGATCTAGGGCAACACCTCATCCCACGTCTTATGTTCCACGTCCACGTCCATCGAGATCATCGAAAGTGAATCCCTGGAGAAAGGGAACAAGAGGGACAAAGGACAAACACAAATCTCCAAACACAACTAGGTGACTAGTGTGCGACCGAAAAAACTCCGCCTGGTCCGGGTTCCTCGTCCAGCTCGCTTGCAACTTCGCATTTAATATCATTATAATCATAACCTTGAATATCCTTATAATCATGATTTCCCAACAGGCGTGATGAGGTGTCCTTCGGCGGTGCGTATTTGTGGGCCGTCCCAGGGCATCGTGACTTTCCAATGTCAGCGAGACAGCTTCCCACTCAAAACGGAGTAATCTGCTTCGGAGTCCACGAGTGCCGACGCGTCGTGGCCGTCGATGACAACTGGGACAAGCAGCGAGAGCAAAGGGTGCTGATCACCGAAGAGGAAACAAGAAACGTTCGACCTCAAAGGAAATGACGAAGAAACATTTACAGTTAATATGTTTTTCCATCATTAATCTAGATGCGCGGAGCATCCTGATTAAAATGGTTGATTTAGAAAACGTCCTTGTCGAACATGACCCTTCTATTGTAATTACAACCGAGACGTGGTTGTGTGCTTCTATTTTGGATTATGAAATCGTTCCACCGTTATTCAGTATCATCAGAAAAGATCGCGCGAGCAGAGGAGGTGGAGTGGCCATTGTAGTAAAAGCTTTCACCTGTCTCGTGATAGACGACACTCCTGACATTGACGAGCGTATGGTGCGTACTGAGACTTACGAAGTCGGAGATCATTATTCGGCGCAGTTTATCGTCCAGCTGGTACGAATCTTGACTTCGTTCAGAAGCTATACGATTTTCTAATAAACCTGTGTATTGACTCTAAAGGAAATAAAAATTGGAGGCGATTTCAATGTCGGCGAGGTCGATTGAGATGCATGGTTATCTGGTACTCGTGACGCCTTACTCTATTCGGCTTTGAATGATATGACGTGTTCACATGGTTTGATTCGAGTTGTTAAGGAATTTACATGAATTCAGGACGCAAATTTATGAACGATTTATTTTTCTTAAGCGACAGCATGCTGCTATATTGTTACGAATGTCGAGCCTTTACATGTATATCGGATCTCTCTATGGTGTTAATTTCGTTCGCTAGATTTCACTTGAAATCTCTTCGGCGCGTTGTTGAAAACGCTACCAACGGATATTTTAAACACGCGGATGACGTGGTAATTTTAGAGATACCGGATTTTCCACAGGACCTCTTCAAGCAGGTCAGTTTGGGATCTAATCTAACGGTGATCAACTGTGCCTTAAATTTAAAGAGATAGTTATCCCCCGCATTACTTAGTATAGTCCCCGGAAAAGATGAGAAGAAACACATTGAAAATCCGTGGATTAGCAGAGAAAAAAAATACATCAGAATCGAAACGTTCACTTCGTATGGCAAACGATTGCTCGGTTCAAAGAGCGCGTCAGGTGCGTTGTAAGTTAAAGGGGGGTGCAACTTTGATTTTCGGACTTCGATTGGAGTTGTGGAAGTTGCCCTCTAAGCCTTGAAAGTAAGAACAAAACCGATTTCGCCTGCGTGTCCTAGTTATTGCGTAAAAGATAAATATTGGCATTTCGGGGACCTCTCAACTCCTCCCAGTCTTCAGGGCCACACCTGGTCGCACTCCCAGTGACGTCATTCGGAGTGCCGTGTAGCTTCCCGTGTGCTCTCTCGAGGACGCTTCCTCT